>KI920928.1:0-13446 GCA_000473525.2 Anopheles melas | reverse complement strand
GAGAGAGAGAGAGAGAGAGAGAGAGAGAGAGAGAGAGAGAGGGGAGAGGGGGGGGGGAAACCCAACTAATTAGAAGGTAATTAGTTTCATGCCATAGCTCGCGCGGGCCAGTTTAGCAGGAGTGTTGTGGGGAGATGGGAGCGTTAGGAAGAGTTGCTGGCCGGCCGGTTGAAACTGGCAAACCGGAACGCACGAACGGGATACTGTTTTTCCTTTTTGCCCATGTTTGCTGGCCGCTGAATTGTTGAGGGAACAAAAATTAGAATTTTTGCACCAGATCGATGATGATGATGATGATGATGCCGGTACCGGTGTCGAGCACATTAAAGGGTCTCAGGAAACGTTTGTTTACAGTTTGCGATACTCACTTTAATAAAACTCTTAAAATCCTTATCCACATCGTAAGTGGTATGATATAGGTAATATTACCGAGAGAAGTGAGAGGCTTCACTGTTCATACCTGACACGAGATGGAAAATAAAAGACTCTATGTAATGATCCTCATGCTTCCAAGCATACAACTAAACAGTATTTTTCTTTTTCCTTTTTCTTCCCTCTACAATCTGTAGCAATTAAACTTTTGCCTTCGTACATTGTTTCCACCGATGAGTCAGTGGCAGCGATGGCAGCGCGTTACATTCTGACGAGCACATTGAGGAGAAACCAGCCGAAGTTGTACGCTCGTGTTTGTCTAATGTGAAAAGTTGTGTATCTGCTTCAGTCTATCGAGTCTTATTGGTATGTCGAAAGCAGATCGCTTTACAGACTACTTTTGCGGTTGGCGCAGACTGGTGAGGGAATCGTGTTTCTTTACGGTATAAACCCGTTTCAAACGTTCACTTTGAACTTTCAATTTGCATTCAACATTTGTAATTTTGTATTAAACTGTTTATTTAAACGTAAAACAAGATTAATTTAGACTAGAGAGCGTTTTATTTATCCATTAGTTGAGAAAATTCCATTGCAATACTTGTTAACGCGTAAAACCCAATTGTGAATCAAATACTTGCAACATATTTACCTGCGGTGCGCAAAGGCTAAAACCATACTTTCCCTTCACACATCTGTTTGACAATCTGTTTCGCTTCATTTAACAGACGCGCTTAGTTTACCTACACATTTAAACGCGCACTTTTACGCACATTTTTTCCAGTTCATTTCACGTCCGTGCGCCAAAAAGTAACCTTGAAAAATGTAACTCCTACAACCACCGATGCTTGATGCTGGATGTTGGGTGTTCTGTTCAAAACCCTCATCCCCGCCAAAACCTTGCCCGTAATGGGGGGGGGGAAGGCAAAAACAGCAACCAAAAGCCGTTTCGAAAGCCGTTGAGCAGACAGAAAGCAAAGAAAGGTAAGGAAGCAGAAGCAGAACGGATTCCACGTTGTACGCGCTGCGGCGCTCCGGCTCCTGCAGCGTGTATGTATATGTACGAGCCAAGTGCGCGGAATTTTTATTGAGCTTTCATGCAAATGTTCATTTCCACCCGGCAACAACGTTGCGCGGCACTTTATTGAATCAATTTCGAAATTCCTTACATATCTACACGAACATATCAATTGTGTCCGGGGTGAATGTGTACGGGAAATAAAGGAGCAGCATACAAGCAAGGGCAAGAAAACTGTAATGAGGAAAAGAGATGGGAAAGAATGTACTGGTTGTGTGTGTGTTTGTGTGTGAGAGAGAGAGTGAGAGAGGTAAAAAGAGTGTGAAAATAACAAATTCCGTTGAGCCAAGATTTTCCATGTAAAGGATGTTGCGAAAAAGCAGCATAATACAGCAAATGGCAGTCGCGATACAGGTGTGCTGCGAAAAGGCAAGGAATTACATGAAAGAAATGGGATTTTAAAGGCCATGCCAAACCAAGCAAGAAGTAACTGAACTTGTTTAGATATTATATTACAGATTCTTCTGTATTTAATAAAAATCAATCATTTCGTCTGTGATTTGATATATTTTTAATTAAATTAAGTTACACTATCTTTGTGTCATGAAAAAAGCTCTATTTAACGCACACTTTCCAGCATCAATTCATCAAAGCAATGGTAAACTGTTGGCACGTTTCTTTTGATTAAAGTTTTAAATTATGCAAACAGGTGGGGTGGAAAAACAGAAACCCACATACACATACACAATCCGTCTCCATCTCTGCAATTGAATGTACAGTTCCTGCTTTGCTAATGCTAGCCACCTGTGCCAGTGAAGCGAAAAAAGGGGCCACATTTTAAATAGAAATTATTGTAATTTCTTGCCTCGATGAACGCAATCATGGCAACTTCCACCCCACACGCGGTGCCGCTGATTGCTTGGTGGGCAGCAATGTGGACGGTTGAGTAAAACCCAGGGGACCAACGGTCTGTCTGTCTGTCTGTCTTGCCCGCGTCTTGGCGGCCAACCGGTTCCGGTTTACTTAACCACTGTGCCAGCTGACACAAACTCATTTGCATCCGGTACGGCCGGCGTTGGGCAGTTGCTGTTGTCGTTGTTGTTGAGTTGGCGCAACCTGCAAAACCAACCATCCGAATGAGGATGTTTTTTCTTCTGTCTACTGTCGGACAGTAGCAATTTAAACAGGTGACCTTTTCCCTCGTTGCCACACACACACACACACACACACACACACACACACACACACGGAGACTTTTGCTAATTAATTACAATCTATCGGAAGCTCACAATCGGAAGTTCACTAAGTGTGTCCAAGGAATCGGTATTGCCTTTTCGTCTATTTACTTCTACATTGTGTGCTGGTTCGGCGACGGGGGTTTGCCTTACCCTGCCACATCTTTCCTCGTAGCATTGCGCCTTCCGATTGCTAATTCAGCCCCACTGCTAAGGGTGCTGCTGGACGGTGGGGCAACATTGGAGCAGCAGGCAAATTTGCATAATCGTGGCAGGAAAGGAAAAAAAAACGAGCAAGAAAATGCAAAATACCGTTAACTTGAATGCCTTGTTTAGTGGTGTCCCTTTGCTCGGGGTTTCTTTCCTTTTCCGCTCATTAAGTTTATTTATGTTACGCCGACTGCCGAAGCAAATCGCTCGGTAGAAAGCGGTGCAGTAGAACAAGGCTGGCTAAGAGAAGATTGCTGGCGAAGTGTGATTGGAATAGAGAGTGAATTGGCAATCGTGAGCAGGAAGTTGGATAGATATCTACAATATTATTTTTTTAAATACTTTAGCTATTTTTGTATCCTTTTATGCAAACAACAAATCATAATTGATTTTGGTTCATCATATTTCAAGAACAAACCCAAACAAAAAAACTGTGAAAGTGAATGAAAATTAAGCTCAGCCAGCTGCAAATGTTGCTGCCCTCGATGGTGGGAGTTCATTCACAAAATTGTACACTTGGGCTGGCGCAAGGTTCGCTTAAATGACCGAAAAACCCCCGGTACACGCTCATTTTGCGGCATACGCAGCACGGAACAAAAGGAAAACGGCATGCCAAACCCAGAATGGGCTTAGTTTTTTGCGAACACTCACAATCAGCAAGAGAAGAAGAAAAAAAAAACACCACAAAACAGAACAATGACGGATGCTTTTCCAGCGTTTCGCCGGAAAAACAATAAAATTTCTTTCCCATTCATTGCCGCACATTCAGCGCGGTGCTGCTTACTGCCGTGTCATGTTTTGCCAGGTTTTGGCTTAACGGGAACGCCTGGCCTTTTCGTCTTTTGCCGTGCTCGGTTTTATTTTTTAACACAATGCGCACAGTATCAGTCGGCTGTCGAAAAATCGGTACAAACGGAACTATCAAAAGCGTTTGCTGAAAGCAGGGAGCACGGAGCCGACTCGAAAAGCACGGGAAACGTTTCCCTTTCCCATCACAATAGACCGGACGGACAATCTCGGCCATATTCCGGGGGTGAAAGTGTTCGGTCTGCTACGCTTTTGTGTGAAGGGTGGTGGGCGAATGTTTTCCTTCATTTTTTTCCCCTCCATTCAAGAAACATCTTTCCCACTCAACGCTTATGCCATGTCCAGTTAACGAAAGCTCCTCGTATGCTGCTGCTGTTGCCGCGGTGCCTCGCATACGTCCGTGCCAACAGAAGCACAGAATCGACAAACGCCCAAGGCGAACCCGAACATCGTTTTTCATTATTTCAAGTTTTTCGCTCACAGATCGCCTTCCCTAAAGCAGCAGCAGCAGCAGGAGCAGCAGTACTGTTTCAGACCAGGTTTCATGCTGCCAAAAAGGTTCCGTCCCTTATTCAGTTGGTTCAGTTTGATGATGAAAAGCTGTTATCGTTTGCAGGATATTCTTGCACTGCTTATTTTAGCTGTTTATTTTATTCATCACTCGTCCGGTCTCTGTCTGTCGTTCTCTCTTTCATTCTCTCTCTCTCTTCCTTGCTCTGTGACGGACGCTTCCATTATGATCGGATGGTATCTGGCACGGGCGCAAACGGCTGCACGCTACCGAAATACAAACGAAATGATGTTTTGGGATAAGATGAGCTGAACCGTCTACACGTTGGCGGGCGTGCAGACGAATCAATAACAAAAAGGGTGGTATCAAATTAATAGAAGGAGGAGTATTTCACTTAACATTTTATGATTGCTAGCAACATTTGGTTTGTAGTGCAAGTGTAGCGTTTTCTGCAAATAGTTTTTCACATTGTTTTCCATAGCAAGTTGAAACCCATATTTTGTAAAGCTTTATAAAAGCTTTTCAAGAGCTGGATATCTCCAAGTACACTACATTTGCAAATTTAAAGGTAAACGTGTGTTTCGAATAGCTTTAAAAATGCAGTATGAAAGGTGCTAATTTGAACAACAATTTTAATTTTATTTTATAGTTAAACATTCATTATCAGAACAGCAGTAAAAGATTAAACCTCATTACAGTCGTAACAAAACAATAATAATACATTAAATTTTAGTTTTTGATATCATCCAAGATTAAATAATGAAACTGGTATTATAGTTGACCCCAAGGGCATTCAAATCGATAAAGATTGTGTAGCTAAAATGGTAAAAATAAATACAAATTTATAAAGGAAAACTAAAAGCATACAAATATTCACACATGTTATATTAAAATATCCCTTGCAAAGAGGTTTCATCCCTAGCAATTGTTACAGTGTTTTCCCGGGGGATTCTCATAGTTGTAAGACACTTCCTAGACTTTTTCTTATGAGAAGTGAACTTCATATGATGGACATTGAACTGGATTGGAAATGCCTATTAGATTTGTCCAACAGGAGTGCTATAGAGTACAATTCCTATTACATTCAGTTCATTTCACGTAAGAAGTAGTCAATAAAGTGTCCCATAGCTATGAGAACTCCTGGAAAAACCCTGTAAAACTTATCCATCACTTGATCATGAAATTGAACTTAATAAAAAATACTCCTCTTATATAAAATAACATTCAACCCATACAACCACACACACACACACACACGCGGTGAAGACGGCTACAGGGATCCGCAACAAAAGCAACTGCCCATCCCCCCCCCCCCCCCCCCCCCCAGCTATAGGGGGAATAAAGAATAGAATAAAGAAATCAAACAGCTTTCCCTCCGCGGATCGGAACTTAGCACGGACTAAAAGTGGCAAAATAACTCTCCTTCCCGCCAGCACTTTGTGACAGTTACAAATACGATCGAAATCCTGACAGATAAAAATAACTTTACCTTCCGGAAGAGAACCAACACCAAGACCAAAACGAAAAAAGAGAGAGAGAGAGCTAGCATGAATGGAAATAGAACGTCAAAGCGGGAAAATTTTAATACAACTCCAAAGCTTCCCGTGGGTATGCTTCCGATTTCCATTTAAGCTGTCGGCCCATTCTCTACTCACACACGCTCACCCTCACACATATGCCACCCTGCAAAATGGGATAACTTTTGCACCGCGCCGCATGCACCGAACCATCATCACGCCCATTTCCTCCCCCCCCCCCCACACCCAACGGCTGCAATTCCTCCGTGGCAAACCCGGGAAGTGCATTCGCAAAACCGCACCGCGAACCAAACAAACTTTCCGTCCGCTGCTCGCGCACCGACGCCGTACAAATCCTTCCTTCGGAGTGCAGGACGGCAAAACTTTGGTGTTGCGTGCTTTTGCGCCCATTGTCACACGGGAGGGCTCGAGTGAGGACCACACGTTTAGCGAGCGTGTGTGGGAGGGGGGGGGGGGCACAGAGCTGCCAGTTTGTTCATCCCACGTGTGAGTGTCGGTATTAGTGCGGTTCTGTGTGTCCTTGTGCACTCCCGCCGCTGCATCCTTGCAAGAAAGAAACTTTATACTCGCCCGGGAGAGCGACCAGCAACCCACCACCACCACCACCGGCGGAAGCTGCTGGGCGAGATCGTTTTGGCGTGTGCTGTTTTTTTTTTGTTTTCTTCTGTCTTCCGCTACCGCTTTCGCTTTTCCCAAGCCAAAGGTGACGTCGTGTGCAGTGCTTTTCGTTCTCCCAATCGTGCGATTCAAAGCCCCTCTCATCCCCGTTCGTGCAGGCTGCAGTTTAGTGTGGTGGGAAAACGGCGTCCGGTGCTTTTATTTTCCTTATCCATTGGTATTTTTCGGCGCGCGTGCTTCTCTTTCCCATCCCCTCGCCGTGTTGTGCATTCTTTGTGGTGAAAGAAAGCGAAAGAAAAAGAAAAAGCAGTCAACAGCCAACACACCACACAGCAGCCAACAGGGAGAGGAAGAAAGTTTTCCGCGAAACGATGCATTTCCACTTCCGTCTGGTACGTGCGGCAAAGGAAAAAGATGATTAATAGTCCCGGTGCAGTAGCAACAGCAGCAGCAGCAGCAGCAGCAATAAGCGACGGCTTGGCAGGAATGCGTGGACGCCTCCTGGACGCCCGCTTTTGTCGTGCGCAAAACTCAAATGCAACACTGCAACAGGAGCTGCACCATTTGGGGCCAAACTCGAATGCACAAGACGTTGCATGACTCTCTTTGTGATTCTGTGTGCCACTGTGTGTCCTTCTAAACCGCACGATACACTCCACCGAATGCAGAAAAGTACATTTCAGCAGGGTATTGCCGCTGCTTTCGGGACGATTTGTTACTGCGAGCGAAAAGACACACGCCACCGCATTCGAAAAGCGGGGAAACGTTTCGATTAGTTTTGGGGAAAATTTATGGAACCACCGGGCTCGGGCTTCGGGTGCCCGATAATTTATCCCAATCACACACGAGCCGAGCGTTGCCTACGCGTGCCGCTTGCTCGAATCGAAGGCTCGTTCCCGTGTTCCAGCGTTGGCGTTGAGAGGATAGATCTGCCAGCCAATATGGAAATATAATTTCCTTCGCCTTAACACCTCTAACACTGGCTAGCTGGGCGGAGAATTTATGGAAAGCGCTTGCCATATTCACGCAAAGCCCGTCAGCACACTGTCGTTTGCGTTAGGGTGACGCTATCATCATCATCATCATCATCATCACATTCGTGATCGTTGGCAGCGTGGGCTACACCTTGCGCAATTCGATCAAGTCAGACACTCAATCACAGATTCAGATTCGGCCTCCCCCAACAAGGTGATTACTGCTGCTCAACATTCCCGTGCCCATTGTGCTTGTGCGCGTTGTTGCAGTGGTGGACCAAGGTTGATAGACGCAGTATGACACCACGGGTAAATAGATGGAAATCACTATGCTGATAGATTTTGCTCACGCACCGGGCAGGGAAGAACAAGAAGAACACTGTGGCGTGGAATGAGGAGGGGGAGGGAGAAAAAAACACACACACGCACACAGTCCTACACTGTACCGCGTTCGTGTGGCTCTTTTTGGCGTGAGAAACGAATTTCGACCATTTCCGCCCAGTTCGTTCGGCAACGGCCGGCAACAACCAACGCTCTGTTGGATTTCGGGCAAAAAACCCACACATCCATACGAGTCTACGAGATACATAAGGTGTATCATCATATGACTAGAGAATCCAATCTTTTTTTTTTGCCGCCGTAAGCTTGGGCGAGATGGGAAGAAAGGCCAAAATCGAAACCAGCTCAACACGACAAACCGAACACGCCGAAACGGAAACAGAGAACCGTCCCCTGTGTGCTGCCAGCGTGCTGAAGCGCAGCTATGGCCATGATAGGAAATGTTTTGCCACGTCCGACTGTGTGTTTGTGTGTCCCATGCGGATTTTCTTCGCGCACTGGATGCTGAGTGAAAAATTTTCCCATGCATATTAATAAGCTGTTCTTTGATTTTAAACCTTTTATTTGTGCTTCGTTTGTCGGGACGACATTGGATTACGAGACGATTTCTCTGCATGGTTTTGGGGTGCGATTGGGTGGGTGGTTTTTTTTCATGTTCTTTGGTACGGTTTCTTTTCTGCTTTATTCTGCTCCGGTGAGCTTTCAGGGCCAATTTCGCATACGTGTGGCGGGCGCTTTTGGGAAGCTAGAATTAGAAAACGGGGTTTTGCTTCAATCACAACCGTGACATGTAATACCACGGACTAAGCTTGGTGCGGATTGCTTTCGATACGTTTGTTAACATTCTATACAATGCTACTGTCCTTTGTGCACTATGTAAATAGTGGCGGGTTATTTTACAATGGTATGCAATGGTTTTGTATTTAAATTTTGAATTGATTTTACCGATTGTGAGCAATTGGGATAATAGTTCTCCGTGTACAAGATAATCCAAACAATTTAAAGAAAAAAAGACCTCCACGTAGTTAGATTTTGACAAAATTTTTAGTAAGAAATTGGTGACATTTGGCATATTCGTTGCAGAATGGTACAGCTTTTGGCCAACAGCAATAAATAATGAAACATTATGCAGAAATAAGAAAAATATATTTCTTCTGGAAATTTCTTCCCTATGTCCTATATTTTTTATACTATATTTAGATGTCAAACATTTTAAAACCGTTTTTTTTAAATAAAATAGAAATTTTACTTATTCAAACGCTCTTCCTTGCTCTTCATGGAATCTAAAAACACAGTCCTTTTGAAGCATCATCTTTAGGTTTTTTCCCACTTCTAGTAACGTCGCAATGGTGTATGTAACCTTGTAATTGAAAGTTCCACTTTTGCAACAACAAATGTTTCTGCGGGCTTTACTATTGAAAATGAGAAGAAACGTTTCGGAGAGCCCTTTCTGAAACACTTTAAGTATTTTAACAAGTAATTTCCCATCGCTTAAATGCAAGCAATATTGTCAGAGAGATATATAACTGGATGTCATATGGGAATTGGTCAACAAGCGACGAACCCTGTTCGACCACTTTTGAGCCAAAAGAAAAACTGAAAATAGAAGGTTTATTCCCTCCTTTTTGTAGCCCAGCATTGGATAGTGGCCGTACAGTCGACTTGGTGTCGCGATAGAAACTGTTTTGATTAAGATTAAATAAATTACTCAAAAGATAGCTCATCGGTCATTGAAATTGTCACAAAAACAGCTTCCACTTTCGCTTTAAATAAAAAATACCCTTACAAACTTATTTATAGTCCAATATTATAACATGCAATGCAATGTCAAAATCTCTGGGCAAAATTCTGTGCAAACATATGCTCCACTTGTGCACCGTTTCATCAACATTCGCGATGCGGCCGCGCAAACTACAACTCTTGCGGCTGGTCCAAATCCAAATCCCACTTCCATCCCACTCACATCGGATGCGTCCGATGTTTGCACATCATGTGCCAGTCGCGGTGGCCATCATTTCCATTCGCCGTCGTTATCGTTGTCACCGCAATGCAGAATTGGTGCACCCAGGTCTGTCTGTGTGTGTGTATGCGTGTGTATGTGTTTGCATTGGGCACGCTTCCCACACGTTGGCGCTTAATAGGTCAACCGGTTGCAGCGGGTTCACGTCTTTGCTCCACCGGAAGCACACTACTGCTGACTGCTGACTGCGACAGAGTCTTAGACAATCGTGTAGCTCGGAAATGTTACCAACCGGATACGCTTGTTCAACAGCAACAGCGACACATGTTGGCGGCGGTCTGGCTGCCTCTCGCTTACCCTGTGCACCTTTCTTCACCATGTGTGTGTGTGTGTGCCTACATGCTATGCCCATTCTGCGACGGCTATGCCAAATTTTAACAGCCAAACCTGCCAAGCCTGTCAAACCCAAATTACTGGGAAAGTAGGCGCTCGAAGACATCTGAAGTCAACATACACGTAACAGCAATGCACATGAATAATGTTGACCTTGTTGCCCAGTTTGCCAGTAAATTTATTCCAACTATTTGTAAGCAAACGGAACGAACACTTTCAACTGCTGTTTGAGTTTTTATGTTTTACTTACAAACAAAGAGTTCCAGTAATTGAAAGGGCAAAAACAAAAGAACATTCACGTGTTGACAGCAGCAAATTCCACAGTTGCGCACTTTGTTGGTAATGCAATTTTAATTAGCTGATATAGCGCGAGTGCGTCAATCGAAAATTCCAACGCTGTTCAATTAGTCCGTGCATAACTGTGCGCACCTCCCCCTGTGTGACTGTAAACACGCAAATGCTTCCACACAATGCTCCCAAACACAATTCCACCAGCACAGCCAGGGTCCTCCCGGCTCGATATAACGATTAATAAAAATTCCATAAATATTTGAAAATTAATAAATCCCTTACGACTGTTTCCCTCCACACCACACGCACACCGTTTGGTACATGCATTGAGCGCATAACGGGGGGAAAAGCAAAAACAAAACAACAAAACACATCAGTTTGCGTTCCAATAAATCTCTGGTATGGCCACCATCCCTGCAGCGTTTTGCATGCTTTTGTGTGTTGTTATTGATCGTTCCGAATCATCGCTAGATAATAAAACCAATACACCCAAACCCAAACACTGTTCGGAACCAGTTCAGTCCAAACTTAACAAGAATGGGCGTATGTTTGCCCAGCAAAGTCTACCAGTGCGCGGGCAGGGAAAGGGAAGCCACAAAGACGAAAGCTTTAAAATGCTTGCCTCAACCGCTCGGCTTATCTTCGATCCATCAAAACAGAGCCGGAACGGAACGGGGCGGGAGACTGTGCAAACAAAACCCATCCAAAAGTATGCGAATAAAAAGGGGAAGAACTTTCCCCGCTAATGTATGACGCACACGCATCGAGATGGGGAAAGTTTGGCATTTTTCCTTTGCTGCCAGGGCCTTTCCATACCAGAAAGAAGGAAAGAAAAAAGAAGGAAATCTGTCCAAATGTTAATTAAATTCTTCACTCAGCACATATGCAGGGATGGCCCCAAAAAAAAAAAGCCGCATTCCTCTCCGATGAACCTTTGACCTTTAGCCAATATGTAAAGGGGTTGCCTTGGCAGTTTGCGGATCGCCAGTTTGAGCAGAGCGTTACGCAGCAACGGTGAAGCAACGCTTACGCTTTCGCTAATTTTCCTCCACAATGGACGCCCCATCATAAAAATCTCACCCCGATAGAACAGGGCATCTTTGGCAAAACTTGCGTCTATCCGGCCAAAGTTTGTGCGTAATGGGAGCTGTGGGGGGGGGGGGACTTCGATTTACAGCAGTATAATGATTGTGAATCCAAGTGTTAAGCTCGTTTCGAGGTTGTGCAAAAGTTTCCTTTAAACGTGTGCGATTTAATGTTACAGTCCCGGTCCCTGCGATACTGCGGATGATTCGATTGTATGTGTACGTGTGTTAATGTGTGTGTGTGTGTGTTGGTGTAAGAGGACAGGGAAGGGATGGAGATCCCGTGGTGCCTTACCTTTCAGATGATCCGGCTGCGATGCTTCGCCCACATTTCGCATGATGTCGCTCAGGCAGTGCTCGAGCGAGCGCATGTCCAAACCGTTGCCCAGCCCGGTGCGGTCCTGGTCGGTAGGCACAGCCAGCAAAGAGGGAAGAAAGAAGCAGAGGAAAAAGAAGAAATGGTTAGAAAATCCGGTCCGAAAATTGTGAAGTTAAGATTGCAGCGGTAATTAATGGATACGGGGTGGTAACTTTTTGCGACACGATCCCTTCTCTGTCGCTGCTCCGTGGCCTCCGCCCTAAAAGCCCATCCCAGCGACACACTGTTTGCGCAGTATTCGTCCTGCACAGCGTGCTATGAAGACGCTGACGGCGCTATGAGGTGACTTGAAGCGACAGCACCATTAAGCCACTGTGTGTACTGTGGCAACGGGGTTTAGGGAAGCATAGGGGAGCGTTGTCCGTCCCGTCGGATCCTTTTTCCCCGGCGGAAAAGGGTGGCTGCTCCTTAACAAAGTCGCTTTCTTTAAGGTCAACCATTGGAAACGAGACCCATTCATAAGTTGCTCGTGTATGTTAATTTAGTCCCCAAATGGCAAATTGGTTGCGCCGTCGGTAGAGCCGTCCACCGGGGGATACGCAAGGGGTGGCCGCCGCTGGGCCTGGGAGGAAACTAATTTCGCAAAAGGTTAGCTCCAAACAGATAACTTCCAGCTCGTACAGGTACAGCAGCAAACATGCTCGTGAGCAGCGATGGTGCAGGGTAGGTGTACTTGATGCTGTTTAATGCTCGCCGTGATGAAATTTCCTTTCGCTCATCCGTAAACTTTGCCATTGCTGACAGTGTCTGTACTGTGGCTCAAACTTCAATAAAAATTGTGACTTGCCAGTACATTAAATTGCAGCTGGTAAAGTTCTGAAAACCTTCAACCACAACGACACAAAAACTGTAACAGTAAAACGGGAATTGCTTTGCTTCCGGCCAAACTCGTCAAATCTCTAAATTGGATCGAACGATATCGCGCGAGCACACACCAACACCGAGCCGGGGGAGCTGGGTGGGCAAAGTACAAGGGTGGGGGGGGGGGAGTTTTTATTTCCACCCACTCACACATTCACACTTTTACTTACTTCCCAATGGTTGTTCGATTACACGTTCCGTCGGCAGAAAACGGCTGGCTGGCACACCAACAACAACACCAGCAAGAAAAACCTTTCCTCCCAATGGTGCACACACGCACACACGGAAGCATCCACACGGCTATATAATATCACGGGGCTCCATTCCACGCGGCAAACCATCCACGGAATGGCAAAACTGGGTCGTATAAATATTTTCTTATTGGATTTTGAATGAAATATTTCCGCTTGCCGCTTCAATTTTGTGCGCGATGCCTCGCACTGGCTGCTGCCACTGCTGCTGCCGTTTTGCAAATGTGGAAAAGCCAACGGTAACGACGGCAACGGAAAGGGTTGATTTTGCACCACACCGCCCTGACTTTTCCCCTGTAAATCGTGCATTTTTTGCTTATGGCATCGGCTCCTGGCTCTTCTGCCATTTCTGCCGGCACACTCATGTATGGGCGTTGCGATTTTTCCCAGTCCAAAAGCACCCACACCGTCAATGGCACAGCTGAAGCTGGAAAGAAGATGTCCCCAGCCCCGGAAGAAACGAGAGTCGCGTTGTGTGTTTTTTTCTTCTTTCTTTGCTCTTGTAGAAAACATCTCATGCCTATGGCAAGAATCCCGACTACTGAACGCAGTACGTAGTGAGTGTGGGTGTGAGGGGAGGACAATATTTGATCCACCTTCTAAGGCA
>KI920927.1:2569-19385 GCA_000473525.2 Anopheles melas | reverse complement strand
ACACACTATCAACAGGGAAAAAGAACAAGAAACATTGTAAAGATGCAACAGGACACACGGCGGTGTGGTACGTCAATACCGGCACGAACGAGCGCTTTAAACTCCGCTCTGAGAGCTTTTGCAGAACAAACGACTTCAACGGCAGACGGGTTGCAATATATTTGCAAGCGACGAACCCTCCGATCCGATCGCAATGGGATGTCGTTGTTGTTGCTGTTTGTTGGTAGCCCAACGGCCCAGGTTTCGTTTTCATTGCTCCACCACCGTGCTAAAGGTGACCGATGATGCACTTCTTTGCCGTACTTCCATTTCAATGCCTCGTGTGCAGATTAACCACCTCTCCCCATTATCTGTTCGTCATTGGTTTCCCTTTTTTATTGCCTGTTCGACACGACAAGCAAGGTTCCTATCCGAAGTGAACCACGGCGAAGCGAGCAGAGCTAGGACGGGAGACGCGAAACAACCGCAAGACAACCACCATCACCACTCGACACACTAGACCGGGGAAGGGGAAATTGTTTCATTAATTTCATTAAGCATATCTATAAATAATTACTGCGGCCATTAAACAAGGCAAGGGCGTTCCGCAAGCCTCGGGACGAGACCTCAGGTTGGTCAAACGATCTTCCCCGTACACGATCGACGCACAACCTTTTCCTGCAGCGCGCCAAAGGATTACGCGGGACGGGTCGACGCGATGTCCTTGGTGTCGCAGCGAGATAATCCACCGAGCCAGCGTTGTTTTCGTTTTCTTCCAGAATGGTGTGTGTGTGTGTGCGAGGGAAGGGCAGGGATTCACGGGGATGCTGGCAATAACTCATCGCTAGGCAATTGTGCCCCACGGTGGTGGTGGTGGTGGTGGTCTAGATACGAAATAAATCTTATCGTCGCCTGCAGACTGACTCACACCGCATCGTACTTTGTTGTACGCGTTGCATGCGAAAGAAGATATGTTTTTGGTGTCCCCGCCTAGGGGAGGTTTTGCACGTTCTCCCATTGTGTCCCCTGCCCCACTGCCGAACGCACGAATCCATTAAGCTTCCCAAGGGATGGAGATGCATTTTACGCAACCACGTATCGTTGCCCAAGAGGCTAAACCTTGAGCTGTCAGGCGGTGCGATTTATGCGTGCGGGACCTTTTGCAGGAAGCTGTATCCTGCAGTTGAGCAACTGTTTGAGTGGGGTTGTTTTTGTTCTTTCTTCTTCTTGCAAAAAGGTGTGAAAACGTTGTGCAACGGCATGGAATTGCTGCAATTTTATAAGGAATGAAAAATTGGCATCTTAATAAATTAAGCGGTGTTAATTAATGGTTGAGCCGTGCAAAGTTATTGATGCAATTCGTTTGGTGTACTTCCATAAAACATTCTCTTCTTCTTGAACGAAATGTGTCTAATTATAAAACTAAATAGTAAAGGAGCATTCTTCAAAGCATAATGCATAAATTTGGCAAAAGCCATCTCGATGCTGGTGTAAGTACGGATTAAATAAATTGTTACGATTTTTGAGTTTTGGTTTTGGATATCAATTGGATTACGTTGTGATGCAATGCGAACAAAAACCTCCCAAAACAGAGCAGCAGCATAAAATGTACACGAGTTTAACTTTCATGATGTGTGCCTTTTTATAATGTTGCCTTTTTTCCAAGATTCGCCTGTCCGATAACTGGTGGCTCGAATGGTTCGTTATTGTTGTGCTGTTGCGCCCTTCAAAGGCAGCTACAAAATCATTCTTCAATCTAGAGAGTCTGCAGACGAAGTAGGCTGCGGTAGAACAGTGTGTGTGTGTGCCGCCGATGCTCGCCCGAACGCTGCTCATTTGCCGTGCGCATTGCATTGCGTTGCGTTGCGCAAACAAATGGAAAAGAAGGATGCCTGAAAGAAGCAACTGAGCAACTGATCGAAAACGAAACGAATTGTGCGCGGCGAACGAAACAAGGACCGATCACAAAGGAAAGGGTGTACCGGGTTTGCCCCGGTAGGGATGTTGTACAATAAATTGACTGACTTTTGAATGTAAAAGTAAGGAAACAGGTTTTTATCAAACAACGGTGCACTCGGTGAGGGTGAGACAAAGCGGATAAGCGGTTAGAGGAAGAGTAAACTGCCTACCACGAATATGCTCGAAAGAACTTCCACACAACATAAGTCAAGAACGGGCAGCAAACACGACGGACAGCACCGCGATGCAAGGGTGCTGTAAGCTCATTAAAGTGAAAGAGGGAAAGAGAAACAATCACGAAGAGACACCATCCGGGGCAGAAAGGGAAAAGGGTACCCGGTGGTGCAAGAATCGGTTGCAAGAAGACAAGCAGGCACTCCCAGCATCACCATCATCGCCATCATCCCACTATGTTCGAGAACGATGTTGCCTCAGCCCAGTGTACACACACACACACACACACACACACATACAGACATGGGCACCTTCAAAAGACAACAAAAGGGTGTAATCTCCCAAAAGGTTTAAACATCGTTGGACTCGGTGGCCATTTTGTGCATGGTGTTCTGGCTCCGCTGGCGGCACGATCGCGGTACCGAAACCGACACGGTGGATGAGATTGTTCCCTTCTGCAACAACGCTGTTGAAGGTCCTGACCACTGACCGTCGCCGTCGCCTTCGTCTTCTTCTGGACGCACTGTTTACGTTGCAGCAAGCGTGTAAGGGGTGGGCACGACGACAAGAGTCGAAGACGAAACAGGCTGAACAACGCACTAAAGTGATCTTGTGGCGGGCGCTGGGGAGAAGTCCCGCGAGGATCGCTGTCCTCCCGCACGGGACCGTACGTTGCGCTGTGCAAAGTCTGCCCAACGGGGACTGGTTGTTCTATCATTAACTTTTCCCGCTCTGCCCCTTTCATCTTTGGCTGTGATGCATGCTAGTGCAGGGGTTTGCATCAGCTTTATGGCGAGTTTTGAGGATTGATGATGTCTTAAGTTTGTTGTATGTTGCGTTGTTTTGCGATAAAATCCATTTTATTAGGCAACTGCCAAACCAATCTAACTCACTCTAAATACGGCACGTTACGTAATGTTTATGAGTGAAGGTCAATATATTTTTTTTATTTTTAAAAACATAGTTATATTTTTTATTTTAATATCACACAAGATCGGCGAAATAATCTTTGAATAATCCAAATAAAAAAAACGAAACAAAATGCTTTTATCAAAGGACTTCAACGCTGCAAAGAAGTTAAAAGCAAATAATAAGCGACGAACCTAAATTATATTCAGAAAATGAATTTATGTAACGTGTAAAATATGACAAAAATCCAACGAAAACCTCTGCAAGAAACAACGAATATGAAGCACACAACGCTTTAGCAAAAACAGCAATACGATGCGTGGTCTACAAGCAACGTTTTTCTTGATTTCTTACGCTTGCCAGCATCTCCGCACTACTCGCATGCGATCTCGCAACCCAAGGCGTACGTTACTACTTGGGATAAGGGATGTTGGGCTGGAACCCTCTTACGTTGCTGGCAATGACGATGATGATAATGACGGTGATGCGGTCGATGATGCCTACGACAATCGAACAAGCACTTCAGGCAGACCAACCCACAACACAGTCCACAACCACTCGCACCGATGCCCACGCTCAGACACGCAGCTTTGAGGAGAGTAGATGCTGCGTGCGGCAAGCGTTCCAATCATAACATCATCCACGTACGTGTTGTTCCATCAGGTCGGCGGGTTGGATGTTCTTATTCTACCTCGAGTGGTTCGGATGTGTGCTCATAAAATATAAAAACTATCGTCGAGAGTGCGAGCATAGGCACGGGCTTGCAGGGGAATTCAAACGAAATTTTATTTCAATACTTTCAGTTTAGGTCCTTCTTTTGCTGGTGCAAGAAGAGTTGTTCGTTTCATGGATACATAAATAAAACGAAGTAATTCGAAGTAGATCACATTTGATGCTGGCCTAAGAGATAGTTTTAACATATTTTACTCATTATTATACAGAATTATTATACAAATATCATAATTTCAGTAGGTTCGTCGCTTGTTGATTCGTTAAATACGTTCGAAGTATTGAAGTCTTTTATTAAAACTCGTTATTTTATATCGCCTGTTAGCTATTTATTGAATAATTTGTTGGATGCTCAACCCTAAGCATTACTCGATCAAAATTTTATAGGTTTTGATTTTAATCACTTTTATTTTATAGCTTTAAACATATACAAGAATTATTAAAAATAACCCAAACACAAATCTACACATGCTATAAATAACCGACATGAATTATATTACTTTTTCCTGTCCACGTTCAAGTCCAAACCAAACCGAACCTGATCATAATTTCAGTTTGGTAAACAAGGATACACAGATCGGGACTCAGGTTTGCGAAAGTGGACCCAGCCTCACCCATCATTAGTATGCGATCAAGTTCCGGAAAGCTTTTACATTGGGGCACCGGTATCAATTCTCTTTCCCCCCCCCCCACCTCCCACCCTCCTTCCTCCTTACCTTTGATGACGCTCCAGCAAACAACATCATTGTATATTTTGGAACGTGTTCCTTTGGCCAAACTTCTTCCCCGAAACTGGTTGTCTTCTTCACCTAGTTATCGGATGTTAAGATTGGACATTCCCGTTCACCATTCGTGTTCTTCGCTTTTGCCCGACCCGTTCAATGCTTGCGTGAGAGAGCAAAAGCAAACAAAAAAAGACCGATTGTTTTTGAGTGTGTGCGTGTGTGTGTGTGTATGCATAAACGTGCGATTGTTTGTCCTGCTTCATCTCCTGACACTTAACCCCTTCCGGGAACGTCCATGTCTGGAACGCGCGGGGCAAGATTTCATCTCGTGGAACGCACGCTCCTCGAACACGTTTTCACGGGACGGTGTGATGAGGAAATTATAATTTTATAAGCCGGCCGGCTCGTCGATTCCTTTTTTTTTAGTTGCTGTTGAAATTTTTGATTTCTCTTTATGGGCTTGTGCAAAATGTTTTGGGAGAATGCTCAACGTATCAGCGCGCTCAGATGTGTGGAGCTTTGGTTTTGGGTTGATTCTTCCTCTTCCGAAACGTTTATTTTATAGTTTCACCTTATTTCAGCCATATATTGCAATAATTATTTTACCTTGTTCTTACCTCCAACAAGACCGGATGAGCTACAAAATGTGCCCTTTTTATTCACAGTACAGCGAACAGCGTGAATTGAAAGAGCTTTATTGTCATGAAATTTTTACCTGTTTCCCAATTTGCTCCCTGTATATCACAAGTCCCAAACAAGCCAACCGAAACACCCAAAATCAATGAAATGTGCAAGGTAAAAAATATGCAAATAAAATTGATCTGAAATGTAAATTTCATATTATGGCTTTTTAAGGAAACGATTCGCTGGGTTTGATCACCATCAAACGCTTTAACCGGTAATCGCAACCGAAAGCCGCGGTAAGCTGCATTGTAGGGTTCGTCGCTGCAAAAAGTGAATCTACGTTCATACTCCCGGGCGGCATTGAAGTCTTTCCTTGTCGATGCATTCGTTAGAGTGATGTTTTCGGTTTCAGCATCAGCGTGTTTGTTGTATGTTATGGAGCGGGATTTAATTTAAATTCAGACCGATACGTTGGTTCAAGTTTAAGGACAGCATCCAGCAAAATAAATTGACAGTTAAACAGAATTGTACCGCCGGGCCGAGCGATTCCATCGCATCGGAACATGCAAGAAAAAGCGGCGCATCGTGGCATTAATTCACCGATAACAGAAGCGATGGAACCGGTATTGGGAAAAGGAGTGGAATTATTTTTCTCTTTCTTGTCCAAAAAAAAAGACCCAAAACGAAAGAAAAAACTGTTCCAAAAACGAGCTCGATGACAAAGGCGACCAAAAGGCTCCAACACGTTGCTGCACTCGCAGCAATCGATGTTGACTCGAGCTGCCTGTTGCTAAGCGAACCCCACAGCAAGCAAGCAGCCAATCCCACGCTGTCGTGATCGTATTTTCGAACGAACCGGTACGTTGGAGATTATTTTTTCGGGAGGGCGAACGATTATTTTGGGGTGGGCACTGCTGTTCATGCGCACACCAGGGAAAAATAAAAACTTTCAACTTCCAGCTCCCATTTCGACTGCATCCTGCACGTTCTCGGCACTTTCCACGGTAGCGAGCTGAAGGTAGCACACAGCAAAAGAGAGCAATGCCGTAGGGGGAAGGAAAGCCAGAAGAAAGAAAATGCTATCATGTTTCACTATCGCCGCTGACCGACCCCGCACAGTTTCGCGGATCCACTTTCATGCAGCAAAAATTTAAACTATTGCGCCATTTTGAATCGTTCGGGCTCACTTTTTTGGGCACAGCGCGTCGTTTGCCAAAGGGCAGCCCGAATGGTACCCAGTCGGTCGGTCGGTCGATCGGTGGTGATGCTGAAAACCGGTATCATAAGGTGTAGAAGAAACGGCAACAAGAGAGGAGGGAAAAAATCCCCCATCTTCCTGCCAACCGGATGCGAGCAGCTAATGTGTGTTATTTATTATGTTTCACTTCTTCAGATAAACGATTTTCGGGGGCGCTTCCCCGCCAAAACGACCATACCTGAAAGCCAAAGGGGTAGAAGGATCCTGATCCACTTCGCGACGCTACCGCTCATTCGTGCATATTCTTTGATTGCTGTTGTCGTTTTTGGGGTTTTTGGCAAAAAGCTTTCTTTTGCGGGCTTTGATAGGAGTAACAGCTTGCTTGTTTGGGGATGTTTTGGTAGTTTGTGTGCGAGTAGAACAGCGCTAGGCCCCGGAAGTGCTTGGAATGAGTCGTTCCATGTGTCATCGAAGAAATACGAAGAAATTGAATATATTGGGAAGACATTCGAATGGGTGTCTCGCACTTCGAATATTTTAACTTGAAATATGGAAGGAGCGAAAAGTGAGAAATATGAATATAAATAATGGAAAAGGCGTGACATTTTGCTTAAAAAATAGCATTATATGTAAAGGGATAAGGGAATATAGGGCACAATGAGCATGTTGAGCAGTTTAATCAATAAATTTTATTTATTTACCACTAAGCATAACATGTTTGATATCAGCGTTAGCATGTATTGTTTATCTATGAATGAAATACTAAAATGCTCTAACAATATAAAATAAAAGATGTCGATGGTCACGCTTATTTACCATGCGGGAGGAACGGGCATAGCTATGAAGCAAATAATATGTTTATTTATGTTTTGTATTAGCGTTTTTGGTCGGTCTGGTGGTACAGTCGTCAACTCGTACGACGTAACAACATGCCCGTCGTGGGTTCAAGTCCCGAATAGACCGTGCCCCCATACTTAGGACTGACTATCCTGCTATGGTAACAATAAGTCAAAGAAAGCCAAGCTCACTTCACCAAGTAGGTACAGGCAGGCCTTGACCGACAGCGGTTGTTGTGCCAAAGAAGAAGAAGAAGATGATTAGCTTTTTTATTAGCAATAAAACATGAAACGTCACAACAACGTAAACATGTTTTTCTTCTCTTATTTTGATCGACTGTTCTGCATTTCTCCGTAATATTGGTTTTAAAATATCCTTCCAAAATCCAAAAGAGTCTTAACACGTTACAATCGACAAACTCGGTAACTTTGGCTCTAGCGATTGTGCGCCAGTGAAAATAATTGTATAAGTTTGGCTATATTATAAAACAAATGCATAAATTATTCTACCTTCTTTGAGCAAATCGTAAATAACTACCATTTATTTAAAATTGTACACGCACAGAAAAAAACTGCCACACTCTATTGTATCCCCAATTAAAGGTCGATTTAGACCACGCGTGAAAGGGAACGTAAAATTTTGATTTTTGCTTTATTTAATTGAATAATATATGATATCATACGACTTATCACATACTTATCACATACAATATAAAGGATATTCGATTCCCAAACTATATAGACTGTGAAATATTTAAAATAATGAATTCAATGCATTTCATTGTGATTCCCCACTGACACTTATTTTTCTTACCGGGAACAAAGCGGGGAATTGTAAGGAAATGCATTTTATTTTCTTATTTCAATATGAAATTCGCTTATTTCCAAGAATAGTTGAAGAATTAAATTTTCCTTTCTTTTGGTGCGCAGTAAGCCATATTCGGTTTAATATTTATTTAGATAAAGCAAAAAACACCAAATTTTACGTTCAATTTCACTGGAGCTGTAACCGAGGCTTAAGGTTTAAGTTTAAGCTGGTAAAAATTACATCTTTCAACGGCCTCTTCTTAATTCATACTTTCTTAGATTGTTTTTGAATTGTTTTGATTGTTTCAGAAAATATTCTTAGTTTATCTTAAATGTTGAATAATATTTAAATAAAGTTGCCATTTAACCCCGAGCTCCCCTATATGAAATTAAGGGCACCAGAACGGATTATTCTTGTCACAGCTTGATATGATATGATGCTACAAAATGTTAATACATATTTTTTAAATGTAACCTAAATAGAAAGGAAAATAAATCTAAACCACCAAACCATCTAACCAAACAGTCATTGGTTCGTTAAACTTTCCATAAATTTCATGTAAAACATGTTTTGCAGAAATTGGTGAAATATTTAACAACTTAAATTGCAGAAAAATCATCAGATAAACTATAAAGATAAGGCTTATTTTCCGTTGTTCATTTGGTTCTTCGTAAAAGCTAAAGTGAAGCTCAAGTGTCATACTTTCATAGAAGCTTCAGTTCACGGATTTTCTGTGGCCCGTGAATAAATTTTACAATGCATAACACAATGTACTGTACATCTTTCTAAAAAATCGAATAATCGTTCCCTCGTGCATGTGAATCGTGCAATAAGGATAATAAATCCGCAATCGATCGCGAACCGGCTAATCCGTATCGTAATTCGTAATTCGATCCACCCATGCGTACGTCACACTGTATCTAAACCACCACCCGAATCGGTTGATGAGCGCAACTAACATTTCGTTCCAATCTGCCAATCGAATTTTGCTTTCCCCGTGTGCCGGGTGTAACGGGAGTGTTTCGGTGACTTTTCGAACCCGTTGGCCCTTTTTGACAGCCGTTATAAAACGAATACAGACTCCCAATGCCCGGGGCCAATGCGTGTAGGAGGCCAGCACATATGCTCTCCTCGCTTGACTCTTTATGGGACTCCGTGTAAGGGTGGTAAGGGTTATAAATAAAGGCTACACAGAACAGTGTAAGACCTCGGTTTTGGTGTCTCCCGGTGTATCCCGGTGTTTTGAAGAAACATTCCAATACCTCCTACACCAGCTTTCGTTCGCTTCTATGCCATTCTTTTCACGTTCAATCCGTCTCTTCCTGTTACTCACTCACTACCTAGCACACCTAGCAGTGGAATTAGGGTGGGAGAGAAAGAAAGGGAACATTCCTAGGAACGGCACCGATCACGAAACCGTCATCTCATCGCCATCGAGTTCCGTGCCGCAACAGAAAGACGTCCCGTTGATCCACTCAAGACACGTCTCAAGAGTTAGGGAGTGTGCCTCTCCACATTCCACAGCGGCATTCCCGCTCGTTGCGCCATAGTTTCGGGGGGGTTGAGGGTTGAACTGGGCGTCAATCCTGCTGTTGCCCGTTCTTAGAACCTGCTCTTGCAAGAACACCGATCGGCGTTTTGGTCGTTGAGGTTTGGGGTACGAGCTTTGGTCCCGTCTACCTAGAGATAATAATGGCCCCGGTAGGTCGGGGAGCTTCTACATGCGGGCGGGCATTAATCATTTTCCGTTTTCCCGCAATACCACAATAGATGAGAATGTCTGTGAAATCGTTGTACCGAACGTCGTTCGTCGTTTTCTTTTGCTCGGCTAGCATTTTGTTGCCGACAAGAATCACTCCACAATTGGAATAAAGTTGTACTACAAGATGATGGGGAGATTGTAAAGTAAACGAATATCAATTTAAAGGAATTAAATGAACTAAAAATACTGATAACAGATTAGCTTAAAAATGACTATTTACTCAAAACATCCGTCTTTTAAACATACAAATTTCACCATCAAAGATCATTCTGAGAAGCCAAAGGCAAACCAGAACATGACAACTATAACTTAACCAATTTGCACAAACACTTATCCGTCTTGGTTGTTTCTCCCTTTCTTAAAATCACATCTTTCGCTGTCTGCAGCATCCATCACGCCACACTTGACGTATGACCCCGGGGGAGGAAACCAGTGTGACCCAACGCGCTTCGGCTGGCCAGCTTCTAGCTTCCAACCACAATCCATCCCCGTGTTAGTCTTTGTGTGTCATCCTCATCCCACCGCCTCGAGGGGTCAGACAAAAGGGAATCAACGTTTTTGTATGAGTGTGTGCGTAGGCACGAATTGAATCGACGACAGCAACTAGGATCGCCCGCGGCCAGAATGACTCGAACGATGCGATGAACAGCATCCTCCTCCTCGTCCCTGGGAGCATCAAAACGGCGTAAAATCCGCACCGAAAGCACCCCACCGATCGTAGGCGTTGATGAAAAGGTTAACGATTTGTTCATTATGTGTACGATTATTTTCGTTTTATTATCTACCCCTCGAGGCAATCTACGGGCGAGAGCGTAGATCCAGCGGTTCCAATGGTCCGGAGATGCTGGCTGCTCTAGCATCTTAGCAGCGCGTTCTAGGACCACGAATAAGACGTGCGCGCCAAACGCGCACATCGTCTATCCTGGGAGTGGGGAAGGAAGGTGGAATGGGGGGGGGGGTTGGTTATAGTCGCCTTGACCATGGACGCTGCTGGCTAGCTTGAAAGCTGCCAGGAAGAAAACCCCCAGCTCGCTCGCTCGCTCGCAGATTCAAGGTCTAGCGCTGAAGAAGCTAGGCAATGGACAGCATCAACCACACGATCACACACACACACGCGCTTGCGCTTTAACGATGGCGTTTATAGGCGCGATCCGCTGGCGCAATGCGTCGGTAGCGCAAAGCAAGCGCGTTCGTGCGTACATTAAAGTGCGTTACGGAGGCCGCCGAAACCGTGGCCAGAGGCAGAGATTAATTGAACGCAACATCTGTGCGCGCAACTGGCAACGGCTAGGGCCCGGAATGTAGCAAAAATTAAAAGGTGCAATGAGCGGGGGGAGGCGATGGAAAAGAGATGCAAAAGGAGAATACCATCACGGCGAGGTAGGTAGGTAGAGTAGATGGTTGGATGGAGGAAAATGCGGGACTTATCTGCAGATATCTGAACCTTTACGTAGAGTGCGGCTGTTGGAGTGTGTGTGTGTGTGTGTGTGTTTTTCCTCTCTCCTATTGCTTGCTGTGTGTGCGTTTAACAACTCTTCTGCGCGATCCTTCCTACTGCGGGGCGAAGGGGATTGTATGTAAATTCTGCCTGAAACGCTGCGCCATATATGGAGCGCGGTCAATGTCAGGCGATTGGGCCGGTTTGGTCCCAATTTAATGCCCCGAAGTGGCTCTGTGTTGCGGGGCCCCGATTGCAGAATGAAGTTGTTCGCCCCGGGGGGAGTTGAGCGCTTTTGTTTTGGTGTTGCGCATTCCATCTTGCAACGTTCAATTAACATTTGGCCGGGCCAATGTTCAATTAACATTGGCGCGTTTAGTTTCGTGCAATCAATTTCGCGTTACAGCAAATTTGTTTGCATTCTGTTGTCGAATGGTAGTATTTCATTTTCCTTGCAAGAATTAACGCTCTTTTTATTAGCATAATATGCTAGCATGATTTTTGACTTGACGTATTCAATGTAAGCTTAACATACAGCAAAAAATACACTAGAAGTTGTATGGCAAATCGGTTTTATGGATAAAGTAGAAGGAGCTAAGGTAAAGATAATGCCTGCAGAACTTTACCTTTATTAAAATTCAGGACATAAGCATTCTGAGCCAATCATTCAATTTGAACGATTGACATACAACATACAACTCTCTCCAGGTTCAAAGGTTCAAGAAATTCAAAGTCTAATAGAAAATGCACCTTACTTACGGTACCTTGAATGCAAGAATTAACACCTAGCCGATTGCCTACCGATTTGTTTACAACTTCACAAACAATTTATCTTTAAACGCAATCGTCGAAAAAGACAAATTAATTTAATCTTCCCAGTTTATTGATCGTAAAAGTAAACGAATAATAAAGCTTTAAACGCACACACCACCATCGTCGTGCTACACACACACACCTCCGGATCAGTTTCCGTGCCGGTGCAGTGTTTGTCAAACCGGGGCAAACAGCTCGACCATGTGCGTGACTAACGCACTCTTAGCACTCTACGATTGGAAAATAAAAATGTTTTCTCCACTCCTTGCCGGCAGAACTGGGACGATTGAAGAGGGAAGTGCAACGCGCATCGCCCTCTTCTCGTCGGTACCGCAAACCCGCCGGGCTGGTCCAATGTTGTACGGAGCAAATGTTGTTTGGCCTTTTTCTCTGGTACACATAAATTTTAGCACGACCATCGTAAATTGTGGCCGTGGTCGATGCAGTTGATTAAAATTTAAAATACCGCTCACGTGATTGCGATTCTTGTGTGCTTTTCCTTCCACCTGCCCGTGGGCTCCTTCGTGTGGCCATTTCTTCGCCGTTTCCACCGAGGGAAAGAAAGGTGATACGCACAGAGATACAGTGCGGTGGAGCTTAGAGCGATCCGTTCTTAGTAACTTCTTGTCACCCGCCTGCCTGTGCACTTGATATAGAAGAGTTCGGGTGCAGCAATCGGTTGAAGGGTTCATGGTTGAATGTTAATTAACTTATCGTTGACAACTCTTCACACGCCAGTAATTGCTGCGGTGCCGGGTAGAGTACGTGCCTTCGAACGGTACCGGTTGGGGGATTGTTTTGTTTTACTGGATTCCTACTGGTTTTATGGTGAGGAACTCTCGCACGCGAAACGATTCGGCGTGGGTTTGCAGACAGAGTTTGTTTGGTCCTTTTATTTGAAAGGATGTAAGCTACGACCGAAGAATGATCGTTAAAAGAAATTATTTAATTAAAAACATGCAGATCAAACTATTGGCGGATGGGGGTGTCCATCTTGACCTGACCAAAAATTGTAGCAACGATTTCCTTATTTTGTAGTCAAACTGTCAGCAGAGAACGTGTCGAACCGTTAAAATTGTATGCAGATCAAGTTCAACGAACTCGATCGATAAATTTTCTATGTAATACATGTATTCACAGATGCAGGGGTGGTTCTGGTTCGAGATTCGTGTTCGAGCTATTTTAGAGACATTGTAATATGAAGAGAGAGAGAGGCAAAATACATCTTTTTAATAACAGCGCAAGTTGATATGCGCTGTATTAAGGTGCAAATAGAGGTAACATGACAGTAAAACCGCATATCCGGATTTTGTTTCGATTGTTTTACGTAATGGAAATACGTATTTGATTTTTCTTATTTTTATGCACCAAATGATAGATGATTGTTTCCCCCGCAATGATTTTTTTATTATATTTTGAGAATTTATTTGCGCAAATGGTGGAAAAAGTAAATCAGAACATTTATTTGATTGAACAACATTTATCCTTTGGGGATCACTTTTGATGTTTGATCAAAAATCGCACGAATAAAACCTGTATCTATTTTTTTATAATTAAGTAGAATATCCTTTTTTATACCAGAAGTTTTCCTTCCATCTTACTGTTTATCGCTGATTAAATGAAAGGTAGTGTAAAAGTGAAGAAGTAACTCAGATCTCTAGATTTTTTAAAGCTGAGATGCGATGAGATCTCTAGATTGTATTTCGTTAAAATCATCATGAGTTATAATGGTTATGTTTGAACTAAGCGAAACAAAATTAAATATCCAAACGAATATATAATAAACGAATAAATATGATAGTACTTGAAATGGAACTTTCCCCATACTTTTTGATGTAAAACTCCGTCAATAGCCCTTCGTCAATATGTCAGTGGAACAATATACATCATCCAGGTTTTATCCATTTGACAGTTAAATTCTGTCATATTGGATATCATCGTTTGGATGCAAATAAAGATGCATTTTAAAATCGTATATTTGTTGTTTTATTTTTGTCTGTTCTCTGTAGTTCTTTTCTGTTTTGTTTTGTTTCTGTCCGATTTTAAATGGATATTCTATTTTTAATAAATTTAAAAACATTGACTCAAACAGTTTTAACCCTTTCTTGACAAAATGTTTATGCTTTGACAAAAAAAAATAATAAAAACTAATTAAATCAATCAATCATCAGTTGACGTGATCGGGCCTGCCGAATTTGTTTACATTTTTTTAGGTTGAAATAATAACGGCAGGAAATCTGAGGTTTTGCCTGTGGATTTATTGACACTATTGACATATTTTTAGCCGCCAAGTGTCAAACTCCATATATGAAAGCTGGTTAATATCGTTAACCAATAACACAAAAACTACTGCAGGAAATGGGAATATTTTTTTAACTTAATTTCGTTAAATATACTTAATCTACTTTAATTCATATATAAAAACTAAATAAATATAATAAAGCTACCGTGTTTATTCCAACGCTACCTCTAAATCGTACTAAACGTAGAAATGAGAGCATTTGAATTATAGTTAAAAGAATATTAACACTTCAAACCCCCACCTAGTTTAAAATACCATCTAATAAATGCCGTTAAAATGAATAATAAAAAACGAACTCTACAGTTTATTATTTCAGGCTTAGTGTAATTAATTTATTTTCTTTATGAAATGATCAATGGTCGTTGGATTCCGCCGTTGTGCAAGTTCTTGCCGAAAATAAGCAATAGCAACTGATTCGTAGATATCATTCACCTGCTCTGCCACCGATTCGTATGGATGGTGTTCACTAACGAACGAGGAAACCATGTTCCATGCTTTCAATACCTCCCGGATGTCAACGATTGATGGCGGAGTTGAGCATTCTTCTGCACTAGAAAGCTCCCCTTTTATCTCCTCTATAGTGTTCTGTATCTCTACGTTTAGTTCGACGTGTGAATCTTCCATATTTTCCATTGATGGTTCATCACTGTCACTGGTATCAGGTTCTGGCGCTCGGATAAATGGTCCCGGCTTAGTCCTTGGGGATGTTGTGTGAAAGTTTTGCTCACAGCCACTCCTAGCATCTCCCTGAATGAAATTGGTACTGTTGGGTAGCTGCTGGGATGCTACAGGTATTTTGGTTTTTCGTTTTCGCTGCTTGCTGGCCTTTTGTTGATGGACAGTGTTCGCTACTTTGTGCTTGAAGGGCCGGCCGAGTTTAGGTCGCCGAATGATGCTGTCTATTTCGGTTCTTTGCTTAAATCTCTGGAACCAACCATTGCTTGCTTTAAACACTGACTTGGGACGCGTTTCTGTTGACGGTGTGCGTTCCAAGATGTCTTTGTAAATCCGTTTCGCCTCCTCACAAATTACGTTCTGCGTAAGATGCCCCGTTTTCGATCGCTGTTGATTGATCCAAATAAGAAGCAACCGTTCTACTTCGTTCAACACGTCCGCACGCTTCTCAGATCGGCGCGCCAATCCCTTCGAAGCGGTTAGAGTTTTCAGCATATTTTTTTCTTTCAGAATACTGCATATAGTCGACGTTGAGCGGTTGTACATCCTCGCCAGTTTCGACACTTTTACACCTTTCTCCCGGTTTTCGATGATTTGTTGCTTGAGTTGAATAGGTATTTTAACTCTTTTGCGCTTGATACCTTCGATATTCGTCATGTTTCACTGTTCAAAATTGCACTTGGCGAGGAAACACAAAACTTGTTTTAGAAATTGTGTTAGCCCAGCACTTCACAGCACCACAAACACACGATTCACACGTCTCCTACGGAACTCGTTTGAACTAGCAGCGTATCATATATGTTGAACGATTTTGATTTACGACTTTCCGCTTGTTTGCGTGTTTTGCGGCAAACAACGGCAAACTGAATTGTGTCCCGAATGCTGCTGCTGCTATTTGAGATTGAACGTTGAAAAGGGGTTGAGTCCTTCCTCTGCGGGAAGACGTTTGCCACACTCAAACAAACGAATGGTAAATCTTTTGCTGATTCAGTTTTTACGAGCTTTTTAATATGAGGTTTCGATTTATGGATGTTGCCAACAATGCGCTTATTCCCGTATTCTACACCGAACAACAGCAAACTGAGTTGTGATCCGACGATGCTGCTCGTTATATGAGAAAGAACGTTCAAAAGGGTACAGCGAGCTTGGTCCTTGTTCTACGGACTGTTTCCCTACCTGCACAGGCTTCAGGAACCGAAATGATCTGCAAGATTTTGCTCGCTAAAAGGGGTGTTTTCAGGGCATTATGTAAACCTGCCAGTAGGTAAACGAGCGCATTCTTTCGTAGCAATTCGTGTGGCCCGGCTTAAGCAGTGGTTAGAGGTAGCGTGAAAATGCAGATGTGTGATTTTGTTTCATTAACCATAAAACATGCTTAAATTGAAAAATGTATGCATCATGTTAAAAATATTTTAATTTTCAAATAAATGAAGATAATCTACGATAAAAAGATAAAAGTAAAATTACTTTTAAATGTTTTATTATTTTTAAATTTTCTCCTGTTTAATAAAATTTTCATTTTTTCCTATAAATTGCTTTTGTTTGCATCTTTACAGATTTACCAGTTTTATTATATTATGTTTTACACCAATAAAGATCACAGGTATAATTTGATTTTAAAGGAAATAGTGTAATCTAATGTAATCAAATATTATGTGCATTTAAATAATCAATCATATCATGCATGAAGCTTCATATTTCCGAGCGCAATTGGAAAAAAATGTAGCTACAGTAGGTGACCGCTAACTGAGAGTTCAAATTTGTGAGAAAAAAGCACATTTGCTATGAATTTCTCTTCATAAGATTCCGGATGCTTCATGTTTTGACATTTATGTGTTTTTCAACTGAAAATCACTCCAGTTAGCGAAATTCTAGATAAAAAAAA
>KI920926.1:0-15063 GCA_000473525.2 Anopheles melas | reverse complement strand
GAGATAGAGAAAGAGAAAAAAATAAAATAAAAATATAAAATAATTTATGCAAAGGGCGTGAAAAGGAGATTGGAACAAGACAATGAACAATAAATTACGTAACTCAAGGTATAATATTACATGTTTTACTGATGATTTTTGTTGAAATTGAAAGTTAAAACGGCATAGATTTCATCAAGTTTAAGCATTGAAGTTCTCGGAGCAATCCTTACTGTCTTACTGACACAAAAAAAAAACCAAATGCAATAGAGAACTTTGATGACAAGCATACAAGCACCACAACAAAACTCACACTGGGGCAAGCTTTTTAAAAAATCACTAGTGAAACATTAAAGTTATGCTCTGTTAGAACACTTTTCACCGAAAAACCATTTACTGCATGATTCCTGAAAATCCCACATTTCCTACAATTTATTCATTCGAGCTGGAGCGTAAACTTCACCCACTGTAGTACACTCTACAGCAGTCAAACTTTCTACTGGACTCTCGGTGTTAGTTGTTTTTCCTTTTCTTTACTCCACCTTCTCCATCTCACTTGAACGCGCACCATCAATCACCCGGTCGCTAATTACACGGCTTCTGAAAACGATAGATCTCGGGCGTGGTGGCTGTTAGAAGTGGAATGCGAAATTTCACTCCTTCCAAACGATTCTGGCATAAAAAAGGGAGGAAAAGCAACCTTCACCTTCACTATACTGCAGACACGGAAGCATGTTTGAATGTTCGCGAATTCGGCAATCGAATCCCAAACGAACACAAAAGAAGTTAATCCCCGGTCAAGATCGATGGCGCATCGGCGTGCGAGCCGCGGCTGAGATCGTGATCAATATCTTGCCATCTTTTCTCGCTTACTCTTTACCATCCACAATGGTCTTCGTCGAGCTTTCTGCATCCGGTGTGCCCGGTTTTTTTTTGTTTCACCTCCGGTTGCTACCGGTCTTCTCCTACACGCTAACGGAAATATCCTTTTGCGCTCCAATATCAATTAATCACCATCTAAGCCGCAAACAAGCCGTTCGACAAAAACCCCTTCCTTCCTGCCTCCCACTGGCTCTATTCTTTGGAGAAGGTAAACCTCCCATTTTTTTCCTCACTTCTGCCACCGTGCCACCGTAGAGTGCCATCACGATCGATCCCTTAGGAGCAAAATGACAGCTTCAGGCAAAACCCAAAAATAAAACGCTTCCCGGCAACTAGTGCGTTACCAGCTCTAGCTAGGAATGGTGAAAATGGATAGCAACGTTCCGGTTGCCATCGGTTGCCGATCTGAAGTGGTCTATTCCGGGTAGCGTGAAGTGAGTTTTACTACTACTTCTCCCCCGAAACTCAACCCCGGAACTGATTGTCCTGTTTATATGTTAACCATCGACTCTTTCCTGCCCTGTGACGGGTTCCTTTGTGAATGTCGATGGACGGATGCTTCCAGTAGGAGTTCCCGTTCCCTTTTTCGGGGAGAAGTAAAAGGACAACACACACACACAGAGACACACCCTCCCCAGCCGAGTATCAATCCATTAGAGACGGCTGAATGTGTAAGCAAGTCCACTTTTCTGTCACTAATTGAGCGTGTAATAAAATGGGAACCGACACGTGCGGCAAGGGCAGGGAACGAAAGGTCCAAGGGCACCGGGACGGGATGGCGAATGGTAACGGGAGCCGACGACGTCGTACGACGGAGACAATGGTTCGAATTGTTGGGATAAAATGTTGAGCCAGCACACTGGTTTCGGATCGGATCAGGGATTTGTTTGCGAGATTTGCCCCATGTTTGTAGCAAACTTAGCAAAGCTTTCGCTTTTTGGCACAGCACACAGGGAGGAGTCCGACGGATGTATCGTTTTGGAATCCGGGGTCAGGGAGGTATGAGGCTGTGGTCACTTTCTTTGGTGATCAAACCATCAAACCAAATCGATCAGTAGCTCAGGCAGGCCATAAAACGTAGCGTTGTTTTCAGATTCCCAGAAAGCATGTCCAGCATGCCTATTGTACGGTGGGACAATCTCCCGGAAGTCAGTTTGGCGAACGTTTGGAAAATGTTCTGGAATAAGTTATTCCCAGTGTTGAACAAAAAAAAATCTGTTCGTTCTGGGAAGGTCCTCTTGCTAGGTGCTGTTGCTGGTCACCAGAGCAGGGAAGGGGAAGTGAACAAAAAAAGCAAAAATATAAACCCGGCTTCTACTGCAGCCGGTCACCGCCCCTGTTCTGTGGTTTACCGATTTGTATTGGCATTTGTGGTGATAAATGGATCGGAAATGTCGTCGGTTGGCTGTGTGTGACGATAGAACGAAATCTGATACTCCTCGAGAAAAGTCAATCGGGCGGCAAACGTAAGGCTTCACGTTACATTAGCTTTGGCACGGCACGAAGCGAGCGAGCGAGTGAATCGCTAGCCGTTCTCAGATTGTCATGCTACAAGCGCAAACAAGCTGTAAGGCGAAATATATAAAGCTGATGTCACATCAATTTTAAACATGTCTGTTGTCATTAAAGAAATGTGATAAATTATAAATAATTTGGGCAAATAAGAACGGCTAGGCAACCAGAAACAAACAAAATGGGAGGAAAACAGCGCCATAATTTATGCAAAATGTATCACAAATGATCACGGTTTAGACTTTATTCGTCATACGAACTTTTTTAGAATAAGAATCACATTTTTACCAACAGACGTTCAGAGTATATGCGCAGTAAAAAAAAGTGTGTAGCTTTTAATGCCTTTAGCCAAAAGCTAAGCAAACACACACACACACAAACACCCACCAACCACGTGCAGCCTGATTTAATTGCATTCGATAATTGTATGTCGCTCTGATTAAACGTCTTCACGAAACTAATCATACCCGGGCGGGCTGGCAGTAATTACGCGCCTGCATTCAATCTGGCTACTACAGAATCAGTAATAAGAGTGAAAGGGAAAAACAGTAGATAAAAAACATGGCAAGAAGAAAACTATCTCATCCAATAAACGGCAACCGCACAATCAGCACCACGGGCAAACTTTTCAAATTACGCCAAAAGCTGTTTGTCGCTTTACGCGTCAGACTCCGCAAGACCTCCGGCAGGTTTTATCGGGTGAGTCGAAAACTTTCATGCCTGTTTGCCTGCAGGGGCATACATCCGTGAACTGATCATCATCATCATTATCATCATCATCATATGAGTGCACTTACTCGCGTCCTCTATTGACGTAAGTCTGCTTTTCGACCCACTTCCGAGGTTTGGTATCATTTCGCCCTCGAGTGCACTTGTGCAAAGATGTGGCCCCTGCAAAACAGGGCATTGGAATGAAAAGGGAAATGGGGAAGGTTCATTTGCAAAGTAATTATCAAATGTGTGCAAATACAAGATCTCTTGTTGGCGTTTGAGATGCGGTGGAGGGAAGTTAAATTAAGTTTCATTTGATGATGAACGTAAACAGGTAAGCGCATTACCGGGCTTTTTTCTGGGTTGGTATGGTACAATGTATGCTATGGCACAAGCTGTTCCAGCGCGTTCGGTTTTCGTTTTTCTTTCCCCGTGCTAATATTTGCTCCGACTCAAAGCCGATCCATCCAATGGGGGGAGTTTTGAAATTAATTTTCAGCTTCCCGCACGAGATATGATTAAATAGTTGTGGTCAGCTTGGGAAGCGTTCGTGGTCACAATATTGATGAGATGATTTGAATAATTCAAGCGGTACGCTCTAGTGCAATATTTAATTTGCAAAAACAGAAAAAGCACAAAAACACGCACACATGTACAAACTATTGCCACCAAGTGCGTAGCAAAGTGTGGTGGAGCTAACAATGTAGTTTGGGTAAATGGGAAGCTGCAGGTATATGGTCTATATTGCTTTTAATTTTTAATAATTTATCCATAATTCACAGGATGGAATTCATGATTTACAGGATGAAATAGTAGAATATGTGCATTGAGGTTTTGTTGCAACACCAATCATATGGCAAAGGGGTTTAATTTAAATTCCGTTAATAATTCACTTGTTCTTGCAATGATGTGACCACTATGAATAAAAATATTAGTTGGTAATAAATATTAGTTAAAATATTGGTAATATAAGTTGCTCCCTCTGACCATTAAAGCGACAATTGTTGACAACAAATTAAGAGAAAATATGTTTCACAACAAACTTCTAGATGGTGTAATGGTACAAACACTGACGTACCTAAGGACATATAAAGATTTGAACTGTACCCTCGTAATTGTACCTGTACGCGTTTCATGAACAATTAAGTCTAGTAATCTTTTAAACTTCTTAAACAAGCAAAGCGAGTGTAGCGCCAGATAAGTAAGTAGTCCCCATAAATAAAATAAAAATACAGCCGAAGCCGTCAAAATGTCCAAAACTAGCATAACTTGTAATTGTTATTGCTGTTATTATTGTGTTATTGTAAAGCGTGTGACTATTTATGTTATATTCCTATTGTACCCTTACATATATCGAGAGTACATATATTGTACCTCATAAGCGTCTGTCGATCATTTAATAAATATACAAATATTCAAATAATCCTGTAAAATGCCAATTAAAGCTAAATAATCCTGTAAAAAGCCAATCATCATGAAATGTCTACAGGAATAACTGAGAGTATCTGAAAACAGGGACATAATCGCTTATAGGAAACTGAACAGAATATGATGGAATAACTAATAGTAAACTGAAAGTTAAAAAATAATATGAAAGAATAACCAGTAGTGAAGTGAAGTACAGTAAAATCAAAATATTATTCCAAAGCATCCATGTATTGATAACCCAAAAAAAAAATCATCATCCAGTGCATTGAAAATATTCTAAATGTACTGAAACAAGCTAAACAAGGAAAGGATTCAAAAGAGTCACAAAGAACTAAAAATATAATTTAGAGTAGATGACATTAGAAAGCATCTCACAAGAACAAAATGGTGTAAATTTGAAAACATATTGAATCAATGCAATAATCTGAGAAAAATCATTGTCAATAGCAAAAAAAAAGAATGATAATGCTCGCTATTCTTCAGTTTAAGAGCTGTTATTTAAATGTAATTAGCATTGGTTATTGTGAATGATAAAAAAAATTGTATTGTAATATTAAAGATTTTTGTTCGTCTTTCGAAATTGAAAGGAAAAGTTACAATCGTAAGGAACTTAATGTTATAAAATAATTCTACCTAATTCCACTTCAAATGCTAATGCATGCGCAATTGCTTCACATCGTACTGCATTTTAATATTCTGGCGATATTACTACTCTTCCCCAATTACAATAACCCTATCGCAGCAATGTCACACATGGTAGTATTTAAGCGCCTTAGCCCATGCCGCGCTAGCTGCCCCGCTCAATCCTTCGGCCAGAGCGAGAAGCCACCGTAAAAGACAATCGAAATTAAACCCCATCAAACATCGATGAAACTTTGCGCCAGGCACGTGTCGGCACGTCGCCCTGGCAACGGTATTTCCTATCCGCCTAACTCCTCCCTCGTGTCCGAGAGGGAGCTGGGGAAAAAGCGACACCATTCGTCTTCTTTATGGCACCTCCACAAACCAACTGGGCTTTTGTTGGACTCGTGCAGGATCGGGTGCGCTGTGCACAGGAATTCAACTTCTCCCAGCTTCCGGAAATGACACCCTTCACGGCCCGAAACTGCTCATTGCAGATTGAAAGCGTACATTGACGGACTGCCTGGTGGACGCAACCGTGGACAAATAAAGGGTTCGGACACACCTGCACTAAATTGATAAAGTAAAAACACTACCAGCAGCAGCAGCAGAACACAGCACAGCACGGCCATCGGTCATCTCCCGAACAAAGTATAGCAACGACAAAGGACGAACGTGGAAGGACGGCGCTGTGCGAAATGAGTGTGAGACAAGCTGAATGTAGAAACAGAGCATGCGACAACGGAAGGGGTAGATTTATATCCGAAACGTGCCTATAAAAATATCATGACTTTATGAGCTGCTGCCGTAGCGGCTGCTTCCTGCTACTGGTGAGCGCATTTGTCCCACCACGAGTGAAGGGATGATCGGTCAAAGCTGTCTCCGGAACGGGAGCTGCGAGGTCCTAGCCTGGGATTGTCCGGTGGGAAGAAGAAGTTTGCCTTCTTCACTCCGTCGACCCAGGGCAAGTCCTTTTGCCAGCACAGCATGAGGGTAGAATATTTAATTGGAATAGCAGTAGAAATTATAGGTCAGCATGCAAGACATAAATAATTAAATGTATCGCAATAGCAATTATAACTATGCTGCTTTTGCTTATGAGAAGTGCATGAAGCCGACACACCCCGGTGCGGGTCGCTACATTCAACAAGTGAGCATGGTAAACAGTTTGTGCACTTTTGCGTTTTAAAAATCAATCCCTATCACACTCCCTGCTGACGAGATATGAAGAGTGTTGCGCTGTTCTTCACTTTCTAGAGATATTGTTTGTTGAGCTTATATCGCTCATCATTTTTCACATTGAAAAAAGGAACAGGTTGGCCCTTGACAAGCGACAAATGACAGTCAATTTCACCGTACCGGGTTGCCGCTAGCAGTCCAGCAGCAGCAGCAGCAGCAGAAGCAGTAGCATTGGTTGTGATCGATCGTTGGAGACCTTCCGCTTTGCGTTACATCCTTCTACTTGAGTCGTAGCCAGTATCATGATAACACAAACACACTTACACCCATATTATGAGAATAAATGCATCAGTTACTCGGAATTGTTGCAATGAAAGGCCCCGGTAATGGTATCCCATCAAAGGGTGACAGATTTTAGCCAGGGATGAAGTTGGACTAGCCTAAAGCGATGTGGCATCAGTAGTGGCGTGTCGTTGCTGTTACGTTTGGTACAAATTGTTACAGACAAATGTAAACTCATATGTGTTATATTTAAGTTTTTTATACTTAAATATTACATAGTGTTTATAATAAAATATTTATTTAGTTTGGGCATTTATATTTTATTTTACTTTCTTATGCTTGGTTAAATTTGATTTGACTTTTTAGGTTTAAAAACTCGCCAATTATTTCGTATCGGATGGTTTTTGATCATCTAAAAGCATTCGTATTAATTTTCCTTCCAATTTTTCTATCTACAATCAATCATCAATTTCACGGATACGCTGCGTACACACTTTTCAAATTACAAAGCGCTTACCACGATGCATTATCAGATCCTGATTTATCAATCCAGAATTGGCTCGGTGACGTATGTGTGCTATCCCTACCAAAATGGATTATTCTAATTTCGCTGACAGACAAAGTGTAGCAGTGGAAAAGCACACGCTTTGCCAACATTTATTTCCTATCCGCCTTTTTCTCCGTGCTCGTGTGTCTTAGCATCGACGAACAAGCGAAAACCAAATGAACTCAACAATATACTCACCGTGCGCATCGCCTTCCGCACGATGCGATGCGTATCATCGAGCTAATACGCAGGCTTTCGCAGCTCCACACGCGCTCCCAATTCAGCACGTCAGCAAAACAAGCAAAAGTTGGATATTCCAAAAATTATATCCACAGCGCAGGAGAGAGACAGACCCTACAGTACCCTTCATTAATCCCGCCCAACTTCGAGTGGGGTTTGAATTAGCAGTTTCATCCGAGTGTGGAATGTGCCCAGGAATGCTGTTACATTTATCATGGAGACGGAACGTTGCCTTAATGCCTCGTTGAATTTGTGGATCTTGCTGGTGGGAAGCAATACAGCGCACGTTAGGAGGAACTGCTGGCTGGTGGCAGCGCTACCGGAACGGAAGGAAACCGTTCCCGAATGCTTTCCTTACATCTGGGACAGAACGTCGAGAGCACAAAAACCACTGATATGATATAATGTGCGAATTTCGAATGTAGAAGAGGCCGAGGTGTGGTGGAGGAAGAAAATTTTGCTAGAATTTATTTGCCACATTTTTCACTATGAATTGGTGTGAGTGTGTTACTCCCGAGTATGACCACACGCGTGTGTACATACCGTGCTGGAGAAGGAATAGCTGTGAGAAAGTGGGAATGCAACGATAAAATTACTACTCTAAATGTAAATTTGAAACCGCATTGACAGTGGAGCATCATTTCCGGTAATTCGGTTGGTAGCGTGGAAGGTATAGGGATAGGTCCTTACAATTTAAACCATAATTGGTTTTCAGTTTAAGCAGCCGCTCAAGGTGGATGGTCTGAAGGGGAATGTTAATTTTAGTAAGCTTGTTTCATTGTATACCATGTATTGATAATTCATTGAAATTGCCTGTAGAGCAGTAAGGGCGTTTTTGTTGCACAAATTGCATACCTTCGGGCGTTGTTTTCGTACAAGAATTTTACCGCTGTAATAAAGGTAATTAAAATGAAACGATGCTTATAACTGGTTTCTTTTTATAGCTTTCTGAATGCAACAACACAAAATGCATCAAAATGTACATTTTTAGATACCTCAAACGTCCTTTTGCTACAAGTTTTGCTTATTGCATACCTTTTGGCGTTTTGTTCATCCGAATGTCTTTTCTCATTGCATGTGCCAACAACCGTTTTATCTGCAGGAAATTCTATGTATTTCTTTATTAAAATATTTGTGCCGCCATGTAGGGAGAAGTAGTAATAGGTTTATTGATTGTTCGTTCATGAAATGTTGATTACATTGTGCAATTTTTACAATGGGTCCGTATGTATACTCTCCTCATTGGTTATTCCTAATGTTACTATTTACCATTTGCCTTTCAATTGTAATAAACCCCTGAAAAAATGCCGCCATTTATTATTTCATTACAATGTTTATGTACTTTTGCATATTTTTTTTCAAACTTATTTACCAATTGGGTAAGCTATTTTAGGCAACCCATGTTTGGTTTTCAAGCCAATATTTTGAAATGTTTCACCTTTTAATGGAAATGCAATAGACTTGTTGAAACATCCGATTTATTTCGAAAACTTTAATACCCTTTGCGTTGCTGCTACGGTTTTACATCCTAAAGAGGCTTACAATTAATAAAAAAAAAACACGCATCCAACATCATTACAAGTTGGATTATCCCATTTTTACGCAGAACTCCCCCGCTGGACCACGGATGCCAGATAATTTAGTTTACTTTTCAGCTCGGGCCGTTTTTTTGTGACACCGGTTTCGGTGCTACCGTCTTCATGAAACTGCCTTTCCGGGATGGACGGGAAGAAAATCTGTCAACAGTGGATTAATGCTTAGTAATGGGCGCACGAAGCAATAAAGCATCCGGTGGAGCCGCCCGCGATCCAGATTTTATAAGTTAATTTCATTTTAATGACTCATTTTATGTGTCAATAAATCCCGATAATGTGTCGGGACGCCCCGTCCCCTCAAGCTCGAGACCGGCTCTGAAGGTCTGGTTATTGGAGAATTGCAACAGGAAGCCGCACTGGGAAGGAACTGACCGGTTTAGAAGCGCACTCAAGTATAGCCAAATAGACACACACACACACACACACACACACACACACACACACACACACACACACACACACACATACACACACAGAGTAACACAGTTTAATCGACACTCAGTAAGGCCCCGGATAGTCGGTGCTCTTCCGAGTACTGCGTTGTCGATTGGAAAGTGATTGAGGTTCGGCCGTTTTGTTCCGTTGCTTGCGTGTTGTGGTGCGGCTTTTGCGGGATCTGGACATTCTTTTGGCACAGATCCCTTATGGGAGATCCGGTTTTTTGTGTGCGCGTTTGTATCCAAAAGATCCATTAATGATTATCCTTTAACAGCAGCCCATAGAAATTGGGGCTCAGGCCCCCCGGGCAAGCCGACAGCCTTCGGAGGGCATCCGAGACAAATGGTGCCGATTCGAAGGATCATGCCGGAATGATAATGATACGGTCACAAATTAAGGTTTAATATATTGTGGAGCAATTGTGGGTCTTTCGGTTTGGCCCAGATTTGGCGGACAGGGACGGGAAGGTTCGAACGTGAGGCTCGATTGATGTTGGGTTTGCGTGTGATTTATGGCAATCGATTGGCAAATTGGGAATGGGCGGAATGAGTATGTTTGATGCATTATTTTTATTCCCGGAACGGTTCAAGCAAAACGGAACCCCGATCGTTTATAATAACATTTGGACGGTTATGGTGCTTGTGCTTGGACAGCTTGTTTGATGGTATAGGTAGTTAAATTAAAGGTTATTAATAACAAATCCAAAGGAAACCTTTTTTCTCCGAACTCATAAACAAAGCAAATGTTGTTTGTAGTGAAACATTTGGAATGGTTCGTTTGCAGTTTAACGTATTTTTATAATACGCAATTTCGTGGGTTACAACTTTTAAACAAAGCTCCGTTCAAACGTGTCTCCGTCATTTTACCTCCACAAAGCACAACCTTTCTTCCATATATATATCTTTTGTTCTCGCGTTTGCATCTGCTTGTTTGTGACACACACAAACACATACACACACAGACAAACAATTTTTCACACTCACACTTTGCACTCTCCGCAATTAGTCCAGTGCGTATGATTTATGAGTTTTAATTGTATTCAAACGAACGATCGACCGCATAAATTAATAACCTGCACCGCATACAGGGAGCAACACGGGAACCGGGGTACTGTTTCCATTTTCACTCCTGCAAACCTGTTTACTGGTTTGCAAATATGAAAAAAAGTAAAAAAAATCAAACAAAATGCGAAACATTCCCGATGCGCTGCGAAAGGAAAATATGTGTGTGACCCCGTATTTTTTTTCCCTCGCTTTAAATATATGCTATTGATTTATGAACTCATCAACGCATATAAAACAGAAACAAATTAATAAAAATAGTAACCGTACAAAAAAAAATGCTGAAAGCCACCTACATGCTCTGCATGCAGTCGGCAATGATTCGTGTGCGGTTGAAAGGTGGATTGGTTTTTGGGGTGAAAAATGTCACATGTTGCCGTAGCACCGCATCGAGCAATGCCGTGCCGACTCATTGTTTGCAAAATGTTTGTATTTTTAATTTTCAATTTTTTCACTATGTTATACTGCATTGATGGTGTTTGCCATAAGCGTTAACAATTAAAAACAAAAGTAAATTGAAAACGTTGCCTTATGACAGCAACATAAAAGAAGAAAGGTTATATTCAAACTCATAACCGTTGCAACATTATTCTATTACGAACAATCTGATCCGATATTATCCGAAATTCAACAACCATTATCAACAAGTGTTCAGCTGAAACATCTAAATGGTTTACAAGATGGATATTGGATATGTTATTGTGGACTGTGAGAGCAGCTTACAGCATTCCTCGACACAGAACAGATTTAATCGAATGAAACCGAACCCACATACTCCGCCAGCTTTGCCACGGTCATGAATTAGTTATCACAAACCGTTGCAGCGCTACCCTTCTATTGCCTGTCACTTTGTCAATATTAATTAGTGTTAGTGAAACAGTGGTCCGTGTCAGACGGCGACACGCCATAAGGCATTGCCCGTTGCGATGATTTGCGCTAATAAAAGTCATTAGCATCGAGCGCGCATCACGGAACGCAACCGGCTACCGGCAATGCATTCAAAATTGATTTACATGCTTCCGTAAGCTTCGGGCGGAGGATGAAGGCAAAGATAAACTTCCCACGTGCTCTCAACGTGCGATCAACCGACCACCGAACAGCGTGTATCCATAATTGAACACTTACTTATGCACGGTTTCGGCGTTAGAACCTCGCATACCTGGGCAACCGTTCGGTGCATGACATTCTGGACGCGTTACACGCTTTCATAATCGCAGCTTTCTGGCACGGTGACACACGGTCAATCAGACCGGTCGGCTTGCCAATTTTCCCATTGGCTACAATTCGTGGCCTGTGGATAATTGGACGCCGGGAGCGGTCGACTGATTGTTTGTTTGCGCTTTGATCTGTTTCTGTGTCTGCGGTGGCGGGGAAACTGCACACTGTTTGGAGTAGGATCAGTTTATTTGATTACCTGGTGGATGTTTAAGTAATTGTTCGGGCTGGCAACGATCCTAGCACTGCTAGGGGGAGATGGTTGACTAGTAGCATGGTTAGAGGTGCCGAGAAATGTGGCACTTCCAGGAATTGTGGAGCCTTTAAGGAGCAGTTTGAAGATTGGTAGACGTTGGAGCTGTATCATTAACAGTGAAGCATGGGATAGGTGTATCTGAGAATTGGCGATCAAATGATTAACTCCAAAAGCCATTATTATCGGCTAAAGGGAAATAGAAAATTCAAATAGTTATCTTATTGCTTACTGTTTGCTTCCAAACAGTTTGCTACCAAAATGGAGACATACAAATTCATGGTATATATTTTACAGTAAAATATGTATCGATCATTCAGAATACCTTAAATATTACATTACACTCAACATAACATTTGAGGAAAATTTAGAGATTAAGAAAGAAAGCAAGAAACCACTGTACAGGGACTGAAGAATAAAACCAACGTAAGAATTGTTTCCCAACTCATTTCCCTTGCGGGCTTGCGTACCTCCGAACGCCCTAAGTTATGCAACACTAGTAATAATTAGCGCCCTAAGTTATGCAACACAACTTAAGCAAAGGTGTTTAGACATTTTTTCTACCCTTAAGTCCCTCAAACTATTCAACCATACTGAGCTTTACTGCTACTCCATCCCCCTTCGTGCTTCAACTCACACGTGTGCTTAATAATTCCTCCTCCTTGACCCGTCTTTACCACCGACCTCCGAAACCGAACCGAGTAACGATGTATGGAAATTGGCATTGAATAAACATTTCAGCCCTGATAGCATAATCATCGTTTCCGGTCCGACCCCGGTCGTGTGTGTGTGTGTGTGTGTGTGTTGGACGCTAACGCCAAGGCGAGGCGTTTATATACGCTATTAAACACAGCACAGCCCACACAAACCCATTCAGGCATACAATCTTACATGCCAGGAGCGTAAACCTTTCGGCACACACCTTGGAGCGAGCTCGTATCCCAACCCCCAAACGCATGAAGAAAACAGTGAGGGGCAGGAATTGTGGAAGATTAGGCAACTTTGTCGCATAAAAAGCGCCAAACGCGTGGCGCACGAACGCACCACCGGCAACGGCACGCAACGGGAGCGCGCGTAAAAGTAGCAGCCGCGTAATCGCACCGATTACGCTATCACCGGGCACTGATCTCGTTACGATAATTTTATTCGCTGGAGGTAATTTCCACTTCCAGTATTTAAATCCCACGCGTCTTTGGGTGCGCGGTGTGAGCAAAAGGGCGAAAGGTGGTCCGAGTTTTTTCTTCTTTTACCGGTGCCTTCCCTTTGTTCCCATTGTCAGGGCCAATGTGTGTGTGGAAACAATGGGACCCGGTTGGTGTACCTTGGCATTCAAAAAAAAAAAAAGCTAAAGTGTCATAAAAAAGCGTTTTCTAAGCAATATGCGTAGCATTAAGAGCACATTTCTTGGGGCTGAAACGGTAAGCGGGAAGAGAGAAGCTTGCGGTAGCTCACCATCGCACCCCGAGCTGTTCCTCCGCTTCCAGAACTTCACAGCCACCCCCAGAATGGTTAACAATGAGCGGCAGAATGGCAGAGTGGCAGCATTATTATTTTCTTGTACCGTTTTCCACCGCTGCTTGCGCTTTTCTTGCGCATCCAAGAGATCACCAGGCGGCGGTGGATGGGTAGAACCGTGGCGTTGATTTGCGGCCATGCAAAACCTGGCCGGAGGTCGGCTTGGGCCAGAATTTATGAACTCAGCCCCATGGTCGGATACCGGCCGGCCGGTCAGCAAGGATCTTCTTTTGCACTTTTGTTTTTTTTTATCTTGCCAAAAAACCCCTCCTCCTCTTTTTTGTGTGCAGCAGGAAACGCTTTTTTATTAGGCGCTTCTTTGTGGTTTCTTACGAGATCTGTGGTCTGGCTTTCGCTTTGCACAATAACAACGTTGGATTAATGAAGCTTATGGGAGCGCAAGACGATGACAGTGGGTAAATTATTATCCTCGGTGTTGCGTCGTCGTCGTCGCTCAGTCGTCGCTGCCGTGTCGTAACAATCGTGTAGGGAGCAGGCTCCTTCCTTTTTTTTTGGTTGCTCCTTCCTCTCTCCTCCTCGTTGCACAGTCAACAGTAGCGGGTGCGGAAGAAACAGGAAGCATATAAAAACATAAAAATAAATCATACCAAGCAAGCATTGCTCGTTCGCTGCGCTCGCCATCGCATACATGTGTAGTGTGTTGGCGCGGGGTCGATATGTTTCGCCGAAATAAATTCTGATAACATGGTTCACTACGTTTCAGTTGCAGTTGGAAGAAGGAATGCCCTTTTTTTTTTGCCTGTCGGATGCTTGCTGGGAACGGGAAGCGTTTTGGTGAGGTGTTGGTCGCATTATTAGCATATTATTGGATGTTTCGTTACTGCGACTACTGTTGGGGTGTGGCATTATGCACATACCGGGTGGGTTTTTGGAACTCGTTTGGGGTCGTTTTTTGGGAATGCGAATAAAAAACGGATTAGCATAGCATTTTTCAGCGGTTTCGATACATTTGGAGCATTTTCTGAACTCTTTCTCTGATTTTCTCTTTCTGATTTTCTTTTCTCTGAATGTGATGGCACTCGTCAAATTTCCCACAAATACAGAGTAAAAATTATAGAAAAAAAACAAAAATACTAAGGAAAAAATTACTTACAAAAATATAGAAAACATAATTAAAATATTACTCCGATACAGAGTGAAACAAACGTGTGCCAAAAGTACAAAAAACTTTGAAACCCCTGGATTAGCAGCTACCTAGTCTACATTTAGGCGTAAACATTCTTTACCATTATGTTGCCCTTTGTGACAGAGTTATATTTATGAGCATTAGTTTACATTACATACGTTTACATACGTTGAGCCGGTCTCGTAGTACAGTCGTGAACTCGTACGACTTAACAACATGCCCGTCATGGGTTCAATCCCCAAATAGACCGTGCCGCCATACGTAGGACTGACTATCCTGCTATGGGGGAAATCAATTAGTCATGGGTTCAATCCCCAAATAGACCGTGCCGCCATACGTAGGATTGACTATCCTGCTATGGGGGGGGAAATCATTTAGTCACTGAAAGCCAAGCCCACAAGTGGTACAGGCAGGCCTTGACCGACAACGGTTGTTGAGCCAACGAAGAAGAAGAAGAA
>AXCO02006246.1:0-16810 GCA_000473525.2 Anopheles melas | reverse complement strand
GATCACTAAACTCCTAAGCTAGGGGAGCTTTTGCCACGAGAGATGCTGCTTCGAACGCAGCCCGATTTGGAGTGAAGGTTCTAGCGATGAACCACAACGGGACAACCCGGTTGTTTTGGGTCTTGAGATGTGTGTGTGTGTGTGTGTAACTGTGTGTGATTTTCCCGTTCTCTGAAAGAACGCCAACCTCGCTCTCGTGAAAGCGCTTTCTTCGCTTGCCTTTCCACTGCCGCTGCCATAAAATGTTCAAACTCACGTGCAATTCTGCGGAGGATCGGCCAGGATGGCCGGGGGCTTATTCGGGGGCATATTCTGGTTTGCTTATGTACTTTGATTGGAGCTGGACTGGATTGTTATGTACAGGGCTGGTCAGTTGTTGGAGTGACAAACTTAAAAAAAAATAGTAAAATATTGACACATTATGGTATAGATACTTTATTCATATACAAGGATTTATCTTATTTTACCATTTATCCCATTACTGTTTAGAGTTTCTTACATCTTGTTGATAGTCTATCATGTTTTGTCGTGTTCGTGTTCTTCTTGATCCTGCTAGAAGATTTTTTCTGCATTTTCTAATTGTTTAATTATTTATTTTTAAGTATTGATTAGCTTTTCTGATTACTTATCGTAGCTTCTTCATTTTTTTTATGTTAGTGTGGTTTTTGTTTTTTTTATCAATAAAATACCGTTTTATGTTCATCTCACTTATATAACACTGTATGAAACTTGTATAACAAATAAGAAAAAGGGAAAACTCTTGAAAAATGATGTCATAGAAGATCAATGCTAAAACACAAAATTTGCGTTAAATTGAAAATTAAGAAATCATTTCAACCGCTACAAAAAAGTTAAAGAAAGTAAATATTAAGTGGATAAAATGTACCACAAAAAATGATAAGAAAGAATCCATTACATGTCTACACTTAAAAACCTATAGAAGATGATCGTAATACGTGACCGCGCACGGGTGCAACATCTCTACTGTACTGCACTGTACTACACAGCATCCTACGACTTTCACAGCTCAGAACGGCTCAGCAGCAATCGATGCTTCTCGGCCCTTGCTGTCGATCACCTTCAACCAATCCAAACCCCCCCCCCCCCGCATACCATTTCACCCAAAGGGTCAGTCTCAATTGAGAGACAAAAGACGATTCAATACGATTGGTTAGAGATCTCATCATTCCAACTGCTCTCGAGACCGAGAGAAAGCATAACCGATCACCGTCCCACATGTGGAGATGTGGAGAAGAGGTCCAAAGAATCGCATCCTACTCCTCCTCCTCCTACTCCTTCTCCCCCCCCCCCCCAACCCGAAGATCTCAGAGGCCGAACAGGTTACACCGTAGAAGCTGAACCGATCCCCATCCCATCCCCTGGGAGGGACTGGCCACGGGCAGTCTACCTGCACTTAATCGTCACCCCACCCCTGTCACTCTGTACATAGGCAGTTCGGACCTGCGGCCCCGGGGTCAACGAAACTAACCGTTTCTTTGCCGTTTTTTTCTCTCTACTTCTCTTTCCAGTTCGGTGTTTGTTTTGAGCCGCACGTACGTGAAAGCGTGTTCGTTTGTTTCTAGCATTGAAGATCGATCGCAAGAAGAACATCGTAGTGAGGTGTTTTGGACGTTTTTTTGTTTTCACCTAAACTCTTGCATCTGTTTTTGTTGTTGTTTTTTTTTTTTTTTTGGTGGGCGGGGAGAAGATAGAAGAGAGATACACAGAACCACTCACCAGACCACACGATAATTGACACCATCCGGAGGACTTACGGATTGAGGTTACTTTTAAGGTGCCGATGTGGTCGAAAACAAAAACCCTCCGAAAGCGCCTTTAAAACCTGAGAAGTATATCGTCAATCGGAGTTTCGTTGCTGGGGTTTACAGGAAATCATTTAGAAGATATCATTGATGGAACGGTGACCTTCCCCGGAAGCTGTCACGATGCTTCATCATCAAAAGGTGATCTCCTAAGACTTGTATCTGCGACTAAACGAAACGGTACTTTGGATGGTAGCTTAGGGGGCCTCTATATCTTGTAGAATGCGCATTGGAGAGGTTTCTTCTATTCTGGAGGTTTAACTTCTATATGACGCCAATAATTGTGGAGACTGAGGGTATATGTAAACCACGAAAAGAGCATTGGCCGGCTATCCACGAGGGTTGAGAATAGAGAAAATGAGCTAAGAAGAGGCCAATTAAACTTAATCTATATTGCATTTAATAGTAGCATAGAGCATAGAGCAATAGTAGCATATTTTTCTTCATGCTCTTTTTATGTTTTAGTTCTCCTCATTTGGGTTGCTTCTCTCTCATTGGTTTAACGACCCGCAGCGATCATGCCCGCCGGTGCTATTACTACTACTCAACAAGGTTTACTACTAGAGATATTCTGAGACCTGCAATTGGAATCGAACTAAGTCCATGCCTTATAAGAACTTTCGCACCTATCCATTTAACCATCGAGACACTCTCAAAGCTACAATGCTTATAGGCCAATAAGTATGTAGCGATGTTCCGAATGTGATCATTCTAATATTAGAACCAATATCACTCTTTCTTAATGGCCCCAAAAAGAACACCTTCACCGACATCACAATGTGCTGCCACAAATGTGACCTCACCTTTTCAGCACTTTCGCGAATAGCAACATCATCCAAATATCCCCTTTCGGGCCAGCTGGCAGACCGTGGCGTACAAATGTTGTCCCGCTGCGGATCAAATGCGACATGCGCTCGATAACGACGACATTCACCGGAAAAGTAGGTCGCGGAATATAACGGCATATTCGTACGGTGTGTCGTACGGCAACTTCGTTCGCTGGACTCTCCCGTTCTTCCTCCCGGGCCGGCCTGGTTGGGGGAGATCCCCTTGAACCTTTCCATTCCATTCCATTGCGGTGCGGGTTTCTGATCGCACTCGCTCCCGTTTCTCTAGCATATGATTGCCTTCTCACGGCGGACACGGCGTTCTGTTTGCTTCTCCTTCCCCATTGAAACTTCACACCGAATGTTGATGGTTCGCCGCGGGGCCGGTTTTGTTGTAATCGGCCATTGCAATTAATCATCCTCAAAAGGATGACGATGATGATGACGATCTGTGTGTGTTTGTACACTGTACAGTGAAAGCGGGCATCGACTGTTCGGTCGTAATCGTGATTCTGGAGCGAACGATGTACAACAGACTCAGATTGTTCTTAAAATACTCTTCGCTGTACCGATCGCCACTCGGCCCGGACCCTCCTCAGGTTAGGTTCTCCCGTTAGGTCTACGACGTCATTCAGATTATCGCTTTGCTAGCACGCGTTCGGTTAGTCGGCAATGGTTCGGATGCGCCTGGAAATGCCGTGGATCGTGTGCGGAAGAAGCTAAGATTAATGGTAATCGTAATGATTCCAAGGCCCTCTGTGCTAATCCTAAAAATAACACTGATTACAACTGATCCGATCCGGAGTAGCATATATGGCTTTTTATTTGGCACAATGGCATCAATAAATAAACAGTGGAACGGGTTTTTCATCGCACAGAAATTGTGGCTTCTCTAATCTGGACCGCTCGGGCAAACGAACATCATCAAACTCTCCTTAAACCTACCTAAAACCTTAATCGCTAGGCCTCCGCTCCGAACTGAACTGTGATCACGGCTGCACGAACTGACACACGCCGTAACTGTCCCGCTTCCGGTCCGGACCGCACTGCTCCTGGGCACCGAGTAGCCGCAGCTCCTCCCAATCCCCCACCAGTCCACCGTCCGTCTCGTCCCCGATCGGCGTCAGCTCGTCGTACTCCCGATAGTCCGGCTCGAGCTGCAGCTGCGTCATGTCCACGTCGGAGCGCGCCGGCTCGTACTCTAGGCTGTCGAAGGAGGAAGGTGCATGGTAAGAATGGTAAGGCTCGACCAGTACGGTGGCCGGTGGAAGGTAGCCGCCCGCCGACTGCAGCCGACCGTCACCCGGGTCGGCATCGCGCCCGATCGCACCGTCGTCGCTGCCGCTGCCCGGACGAAGCACTAGCAGGGAGTTACCGTCACGCCGTGATTGCGCGTTGTCCCCATCACCAGGAGGAAGAAGGCGCAGGTTGTTAGTCGCACTAGTACTACTACCGCTAGGATTATTGCTACTGGTGGTGGCTGCCAGGGTGTTAGTGTTAGGATGTCCGCCGAACCGCAGCGCCCGCCCGTCGGCCTGCGGCTGGGGATAGTTACCTGACGGGAAGCGAACCAAACGGCTCGCCGCTACCGACGGTTCCAGGCTGAACGTGAACGATGATGGTTTGTTGCCTGCTGCTGCTGCTGCTGCTGCTGCTGCCTGATGGTGGTGATGATCATTACTATCCGCTCCATCGACACTGCGCGCACTGCTCGACAGATCCACCTTGTACGGTGTGCGGCCCTCGATGAACTCTTCCGTCTCGAGCTGGCCCGACCGCTGGTGCGTTTCGTCCAGTACGATCACCTCCGGCGTTGCTTGGGCGATCTTCTTCTGGGCGGCCGAGTGAGCTTTGTGGTGCTTGCGCTTGTGCGACGCTTTGCGCGTTTGGTGCAGGGCGTCCTTCTTGTGGGCGGAGCGGGTCAGCAGATCGAGCAGGGAAGCGCCAGACGACGAACCGGACGGTACGACCACGATCACAAAGTTTTCCAAATCGGCCCGAATGTTGTACTTTCCTTCCTGGCGCTGATCGAACGTGATCGTCTTGCGGGGAGGTTTGGTCGTTGGCACGGTCACTGTCACACTGGCGGCCGTGGTGGGTGCTTTCGTGGTGGTCGAGGATGATGTGGTCGGGGATGGCGATGGCGATGCTTCGCCCGTTGTCGACGGTACCGTTGTGGTGGAAACGCTTTCCGTGGGTTTCGTCTCGCTCGCCGTGGTGGTACTGGTGGCATCGTTCGCTGGCTCATCGTTACTGACCGGAAGCTTGACAGGTTCCTCGCTTGGTTTCACTTCAACTTCCACGGGTTCCGTGGGGGGCGTTATGGCGTTCGCCGCCTCATCCTTTCTTACCGTAGGCCCGGCGGCCACGAATGCCGCCAGTGCTACGAACAGCAGCGCAAATCGTAGCATGGTGAGTTGCTGGGTTGTGTGTTGGAAGTTGCTTTCTTAGTTGGATGCCTGAGATGCCCCTGTAGCTCTTTTCTGGTTCAAGTTCAATGTGCGACTGCGCTCGGCAGAGCTGTGCGGGATAGCAGTCAGTCAGGGCACGGCCAGCTTCAGCCCGGAGAGGGTTTGTGCCAAGGAATGAAAGCATAGAGAGCGAGATTCTCCAAAAAGCAAAACACAAGAGCGTGGGGCGATCCGCGGAGCGCATCGGAGAGCATATGGGCGAGAGCGAATCACAGCATACCGGTCCGCGATCGCGATCGTGAGTTGGAGAAGGATCGGTGATAGTGTAAAAAAAGAACGCAGTAGTAAACAAACAGCAAACTGGTTATGGGGTGTCCAAGGGTGTGGGAGGGGTGTTAGAGGAAATGAAGAAAATCTAATCGTGATTATAGGGGTTGCTCGGTTAGAACGTTGCCACTCTGCTATCATTCTGTAAATAGAGAGGTGTAACATTGTGCTACGTGCAGGGAAATAGGTTGTTATTTTGTATTGGATATTGGATATTGGATAACATTTAATATTTATGTAAAAAAATGCTTAAATTCTGGTATTATTTTTGGAATTTTCAAACTGCTCCACTCTTCCTTATAGGAATTCATATTCTCATATTCTTCATATTATTCTGGTTGTATATTCATACAATTTCTAATTAGAAAGGACATTCTCTTGCACAATCAGTGTAATTCCGTGTCACTTTCACGAACCGATTCGTTCGATACAATTATCAACAACGAGAGACTTTCTCAGCTCAGCAGAGCCATAATAACTAAGATTTTCGAATCGTTTCACAATGGTAATAGCTGGTACATAAGGCAAGCGTGTGGCAATTAGTCGAGAAGACGACAAAGACGTTTGGAGAAGACGTTGCACCGGCGAAACGGGAATTGGCAGAATCTCGGGCAAGCAGCCCTAGAACACAACAGATCATAACGGCATCCGAGTGGGTTAATGAGAGCATGGGAGAAAAGCTACCGGACAAACTGGTTGCCGGCCGGACCGTGTGCGCGGAAATGGACCAAAATCAGAATTTGAAAAAAAAAGAAAGAAAGGAGTCCAAATCAAACCTGAGCGGGGAGCAGTTCCTTTGGAAATTTCCGTCACAGTCAAACGTTCAAATAGTGTTTGGGTGTTTATTATTCTCTAGATCTCTTTTGTTAAGTAAATATATTTAGAATACTAGAGAATAGTGTAAATGGAAATTATAATTAAGATACAACTATCATGATAATAGCGCTATCACGACACTACAAAATTCGCTCACACGGATTAGATTCACATATCACAAGGTTCGCACAATTAGCAGCACCGGTTGCAACCGCGCGAAACTTGATCTTCAAAAAGCATTTACAATGTTTCGCTAAATAATCTACAAAGATACAAACAGTCGCACGAAATAAGTGGTTTTAAATTAATTATTCACTTTTATTGACTTCAATACCAACGTACGGAAGATAATAATAATAATAATAATAATAATAATAATAATAGAAGAAGAAAACACTGTACTGGCCTTTTTGGGCTTAGGGGTTAGAGTTTCGCGAGCACGTAACGAAAAGCTGGTAGGGTTGGAATACAAAATGTGATTTTTGTTTTAAACATAGCTTCTGCACCTTAAGGGGAGGCACCCCTTTTTTTGTTGACGTCGGTTTAATAATGTTTGATATACACATTTATAGTCGCATAAATACATCGAGCTAACGGCACACTCCATTTTGTCATGTTGCGTTGTCATGTGGGTAGAGTACACGTAAAGTCTGGTTTGAAAACCCTCGATCGAGTTTGGAAACTGTAGCTCTTCCTGCTTGGTTTCCAGACTATTTTGTGTTTCTTGCCTTTCTTTGAATTTCTTAGCATGAGCTGCACACAACAAGCGCACAAGCAGAGACACAGAATCGATTATTAAATTTAATTCACAGTTTTCTAGTGAAACTTTGTACAGGGTAAAAATTAGTAAAAAAAAACGGGAAATGAAAAACAATTCCATAAATACTTGAACAGAACGATGTACATTATGGCAATGTGCCTGTAGAGCAGTGTATATGGAGCGTGTGCGAATGATGGGTTGACGGTTGTTGTGAGTGATGTTGTGAGTGATGTGTGTGTGTGTGTGTGCAAATGATAAGAAAATTATCCTAGCAGCAGCCGTTACTAAAGCTCGCTCTCCTGGCGCTTGGTTTTGGTTTCGTTTCATCACTTTATCATCTTTTTGTGTCGTTTGTCACTGCGTTTATTTCACTAACATAATCCTAATTCCTTTCCTCGCTGTATGTGCTGCAAACAACACGTTTTGGGTGTTGTTTTGCACCGGTTTTCTTCTTGCTTCTAGAGCTTTGCTAGCAAACCCACACGCAACCGAGCAAACCGCAAACTGTAATATCAACGTATCTACTGTTCAAGTCGGCAGCAAATACATTACGCGTTCTGTGGGGGGGGGGTCTACTCGTTATTGTCGTTAGTTTTCCCTCGTTTCCCTCGGGGACTGTTAACATGATGTGTCAAAACGAGATCGTACGGTTGGTTACATACGTGCTGTCCGCTGAGACATCAAGCAAAGACACGACATATGCAACACATATACATACAAAACATACAACGTACACCGCTAGTTCTTCTTTCCATTTTAATTGTCAATCGAACAAATACTAATTCCTCAAAACAAAAAAAAACAATCCATTAGCTGCTAATGTTCTGTCAATCTGCGTCTGCGTATGCTACTTTTGATCTGTAAATTTAGTTCTGCTAGCTTGCACCATTGTTGGTCGGTCTGAATAATAAATTGTCACGATTATAAAATGCAAAAATGTGCAGCCCCGTAATGCGTAAAATACATACACTATACAAAAACACTGTGAAACACGGGGTACACAGAACGTGATTTGACGACAAATCGTGCACAAAGTTAGGCGTTACTCATACGCTTGGAGCCGTAAACCTGACGGCGTGGCTAATTCTTTGATTCGTTCGCGATATGGCGATGCAGCTTTTTGATTACACCCTTCGTTTACCACAACGAAAGTAACGAAAGTCGCTGTCCTCCTTTTCATTTACTTTCGCGGTTTACGCACGAGCTAATGTAATTCTTACGCGAGCATTATATATATGTACATACAGAGAAATGCGTTACCAGTGTTTTAGAGAATGTAAAGTTACTGTTAGTACTGTTTAACTACAAAAACGGAGCGTGCATGTCACGGAAGAGCGCAGGAAGCGGAGATAGGTTAGACATTAAACATACTTCTTCTTTGGAGGTTTTGTAACGCTAAAGTTAATGGAGTTTGCCAGCTTACCGTGTCAATAATTAGCCGGTGTGATGTCGAGACAGCGATTAGTGGTACTAGTAGAGAAGCACGTTATAAATGTGTGTGTGTGTGTGTGTTTTAACATACACAAACCCGCTCGTTAGTAGTTAAGAAAGAGTAAATCGTGAGGTATGTAGATGGGAGATAAATACCGCGTCATGATATATCGGTATACCGTTGCTGCTTAACTTCTCTCGGCCTCAGTACGGGGGAGTGCATTTTAGCAATACTAATTAACTTTTCCACCTATGCGATATGATACTGCGTTTGACTGTTTGGCTTCTGTTAGGCCAATGCGACGATCACTTTGCTAGCTTAATTCCTGCATCAACATAATTCTTCCTTCTATTCAATTCCATAAACAGCGATTAATCTCACTGCACACACACATTAGACTGTGTGATAGATCGTTCGATAGTTAAAGACATTGGTTGCTGTGGTGTGATGGCGTTCACTTTGCTAACTTTCACACCAGCAGCAAACAAACGAAAACATCAAGTCTCAATAAAAAAAAGCGTATTTCGATTAAATTCAACTGTAATACGTGCGTGCCCAGGGACCCGATCGCTTAACGAGGGCATGAAGCAACATGAAACACCCAACGACGCCCCCCTTTGTTAAGCCTTGTTTTGGTGGCGCCGCTTGGGCATTGATCTTTGAGGGGGGTAGGCGATCTTCTTAGCCCCCGGTAGCGTGCAACCGCAAATTGACACCCTACACACTGTCGGACACTTTACAAAGAGCTGCTAGACAGCATACAGCAGCGTTTCCTATTCTTTGGATTCTTCCGGTTTCGTCACCATAAAGCACCGTCGGTTAAAGTGTACACACATTTGCTGCACCTGTAACAGGTGAAAGATTTGGGGTGGTTAAAAAATGGATTGCTTTCACCAATATTGCAAACTACCAGTACGTACCACTCCGGAACCGTAGTGCCAATGGGCTAGCGAGGATCCGATCACGAGCAAGTACAGTATCGGTCGTTCGAGCAGGGGCATCGTGAGGCTCATTAGGATGGCCGCGCATAGTACGCCCGTCATCCAGTTGAACGTTTCCGCCGTCGTGTTGGACATTTGTGACACAATTAATCGACACTGAAATTAAAAAAAAAAGACCGTTACATTTTGAATTCATAACAAAACGCAAACAACAAATGTGAGGAAGAAAAGAAATACGCACACTAATGTTGCTGAAAATGGTCCCCGTCATGATGTAGACCGCACGCGGGTCCCGGTTCATGATGTCGCTCGGCGACACAAACACCCACAGCAGGCAGACGAACATGAAGCTGCCGTACGTGAACAGCGGTCGCATCGCTTCCTTCATCGTGCGCATCTTGCCGGTGCGGTCCTTGTACGAGCGGTACATGTTGTACACCACCATCGGCAGATTGGACATGGCACTCACGTGCAGACACAGCTCCATCAGCTGACCGGCCGATACACCCCAGGGTAGGTCCACCTTCCACAGCTGATAGCCAAACATCCACGTCGCTAGATACATCAACACCGAACCCTGCCCGGCAAAAAGAAGCGTGTTTTTTTTAAACAATTTTATCAATAAACGAAAAGCAATGATTGCCCACTTACCCACATGCCGAGATCGTACCCCCAGGGCAGATACAGCACGCCCGTGTTGTACTTTTCCCAGTGCGATAGATAGAAGTTGAAAAAGATCGTCCACATGATGTAGTACATGCGTATCGGTGGCACCGACGTCGGGCCGCGCCCAAAAATGCTGTACAGGCAGGCCGGTATGAAGAACGCCGAGTACGAGTCGAGCCCATGGTCGAACAGCTCACCGAGCGGACCGGACAGCTTGATTCTTCGCGCCTGCTTGCCATCGATGCCGTCCAGCGTGTAGGCGAGGAAGATGTTGACCGCAGCCACGACCCAAAACCAGTTCGGCACGGGTGTGGTGTTTTCCAGATCCGTGCTCGCCCAGAAGCCCCAATCGTACCAGGACAGCATCACGAAGTTGGCGACCGTGAACAGGAAGCCGGCAAACGTCATCAGGTTCGGTGCAATCCATTTTGGAAAGTACTGCCAGTGGGAGGTAAATGCGTGACAATGGTCAGTAAGATACGGGTTTTCTGCTCGAGGCAGCAATTTCGGCATCCTATTCCTAATCGCAACAATACCTTCCCGACACTACTTCCCTCTTATCAGTCTGTGGTAAAAGGGCTGTGCGAGCGACAGCAGGAGGTTGGTACCGGTTGGGCAGAGGGGTTTTTATGTGTATGATGCAATCGAACATTACTGTTTTAGGGTTCTTTTTTGCGATGGGGAGGGGAGAGCTACCCAAAAACGCCATTTATGGCACATTTTCTTAAGCGTTGTCTATCGGTACGAAAAAAAACGATAACAGGGCCCCGACCGACATACCGGACACATGTCTAATCAGCGATAAGGGAGCGATTATTGAGAGAGCGGGGGGGGGGGGGGGGGGGATATTGCTTCATCCCTGCTACGACTCATCCGTCGCTAGCTTGGCGCGCATCCGTTAATATTTACATTTAAGCGGGGTGTTGCCAAATTTGTTTGAGCGTGTTAGAAGATGGCATTGCTGCATGCAAAGCGTTTTTGGAGGAGGGGACCACACGATAGACGACGGAGCTTACCTCTACGAGCCAGTTCCAGAACGGATGCATAACGTAAATACTGAGCGGTGAGGTGTCCTTGGCATTGTACTGAAATGGGACAGATGTTGTTGTTGATTAGTTATCAGGTAAATGGGGGGGGGGGGAGGATAGAGAAGCAAGATACAGTTGATAAATAGCGTTCGCGCAATTAATTGCATCGCCTACTACCCAAAGCAATCTACCAAAAAGCATTTCAAATGCGTTCGACGCCAGTCGCCAGTAGACGCCAGACATATTATATGGGCTAAAAATAGAGTCATAGAAAACACAGTGGTCCACCGTTCGGCTATGGAAGGACGATATTTGGTCGATATTGCCGTGCACAAAGCATCTTATGACGCGCGTTTCTATTACAAGATGCCGCTTTCGGACTGGGGGCCCACCACAAGGACATTCACGATGCACGCCAATAGTTGGTTTTTGACCGGATTGATTCGCAGGGGGAAAAAAGCCAACAAAAGCCACCTCTTCTCGCCTCCCCAACTGACCCCACTTATGTAACGAGGGGGGGGGGGGCACGCGGAGTGTCCTTACCTTATAATTATCGAACCCGGTTAGATGCTCCTTGGTCAGGTAAGCGTCACTGGTCATGGTGGTAAGTTGTTTTAGCACGCAGCCACGGGCACACACGCGGGGGCTTCCGGTAACGGGAAGGAGTTAATTAGGAAATCGTGCGCTCGTCTCAATCACCGCTTGGAGGGGTTGCTACTGCTTCTGGCTGCAGTAAACTCGAAACAACTGCACACGGAGCAGGGGGACGACGACAGCTTTCGGCCTTAATTCCCTTTTGCTACTGATCGCCAAATCGATCGCCGGGCGAGCTGCACATCGACAAGCGACTCACGACAGCGACGACGATTCGAACAACACACACGCCCGTCCGGAATGTGTGGCCGCGGGGCGCAAAATGATAATCGCCGCCCGTTGTCTGTTGCGGAGGTTTGCCGGCTGAACGCGCCGCAATGATCGATACACGCGCACACACACACAAACACACACAAACACACGAGCGCGGTTGCTGCCTTGTGCCTTATTCTTCTTCAATCGCGGCACCGGACAAGCGTTGCTGTTGCGTTGATGGATAGTGCGCGACCGCTCGACGGGAACGGGAACACGCGCGCGCCAGATGATGATGATGATGATGATGGTTGCGTACGCGAAAACCACACAGCATGCAAATTGTTCGATTTTCCTCGAACCACACCTGGGGTGGGGGCGGGTTTTCTTTGGCAACTTTCCTCGCGCCGCCGTGCGTGTTGTTTGGTGCGGGCAGCGGACGGCAGCTAGGACGGTTCTGACAGCTGTCAAAACCGACGAGCGCAGGTGCGGTTTCGTGGTGTGCGTGTGTACAAAGGATATCAATTGGTCAACTATTTTACGGAATTGTTTTATGAAACGAGGAATTTTAAGATAACTTTTAGAAATAAATGTAATTAAAACAATACTTTGAATGTGCCCGATCAAGTCGCCTTTTCAAATTTATTCGAATTTTAAATAACATTTCAAATGCATCAAAACAGCCGCCGACTATAGTTAGCCGCCACCGACATTGCCGTCCGGGTTTATTTACTGTCGAACTGTCAAAACACAAACCACACGTGCGGCGTTCGTAGCACATTTCCTCGCACAAAATTGCTCCAGAAATGCTTGAGCCGCTACAATCATTCTAAGTGAAATTACAGCATACAAAACAATCGTAACAAAATGGTTAAAGCAACGACGGCATCTCCGCTGCTGGCGGGCACGCAGCTCGATCTAAAATCGTACGTCAAAGAGTTCCGCAAGCACACCAAGCATCCGGAGAATTTTATGAAGTAAGCACCCGTTTTGGAATTGTTGTGGTTGTCGGGAAATACAACACACGCTTTAACTATTCATTTGCCTGTTTCAGGGTGCAGAAACCGCTGGCGAAAAAGTTGAAGCAGTTCGTGAAGGAAATCTACGATCGGGGCACGAAAAATGCCACCGTCACGCAGGATGGGCCGGCCCTGCCGTACCTGGACGAACTCGTCACGGAGGAGATGGACGACGAGCAGATCTGGCAGCAGCTGGAGCTGAAGAACGATCACTTTATCGATCAAGATTTGAAAAAGTTTCTGGAGGTGGTTTCGAAAAACGAAAAACGTTTGCAGCTACCATTCACCACCAAAACGCAATCGGAGGTGGGGGATGATTCCGGGGCGGGTTCATCCGGCGAGGAGATGGACGGTTCGGACGAGGAAAATGAAGCCAATGGCGATGCGATGGAGTCGGAGGAGGAGAAGGAGGGCGAACAGGACGGTGAAGAAATGGATTCGGACGAGGAATTGACTGAAAAGAAGTCGAAAAAGCTAAAGAAAAAGGACAAAAATGGCAAAAAGAAGAAACAGCAACCAAAAGAAAAGAAATCGGTTGTCGATGATCGATTCTTCAAGCTGGATGATATGGCACGGTTTTTGGACGAGGAGGATGAACGTGAACGGCGCCGGCAGCACGGGTTGGCGGAGAAGAATCCACTGATTGAGGTGGACTATTTCGATGAACACACTGGCGAGGTACGTGTGCACGTGAGAACTCCATCACAGCTCAACATTATTTTGAATTTAAACGGTTTCTTTCCACTTGCAGGACGATGGCGATATTTCAGATTTGAAATATTCCGACTTCTTTGAAGACGAAGAAGATGAGGATGATGATACGGAGGAAGATGATGATGAGGAGGAGAAGGATGATGATGCAGAAGAGGAAGAGGAAGATGCTAGTGCTGCGGAAGAGGATGAAGACGATGAAGATGATGAAGATGATGAAGATGAAAGCCCTGATGGAAAGAAAGATGAAGAGGAAGGCGAGCTCTCCGACGAGGCAGAAATGGAGCGCAACCGGAAGCTGCGGTACGAAATCTACAAAGAAGAAAACGGCATGTCTCCACCTCGGTCGGAAAAACCGCCCAAAAAGGCAGTGATCGATCAACCGGACACGAGTGACAGCGAGGAGGAGAAAGCTCCGGACGGGCCAAAATCGTCGTACGAGCTGCGGCAGGAGAAGCTGAAGGAAAAGATTTCCAAAATGGAAGCCGGCATGCTGAAGGACAAACCGTGGCAGTTGAAGGGTGAAATTTCGGCCGAAACGCGACCGAAGAACTCGCTGCTGGAGGAGGTACTGCAGTACGAGCACACCACCCGCCCGGCACCGGTCGTGACGGAGGACACGACGATGCGCCTCGAGGACATCATCAAGCAGCGCATCCGCAACAAAGCGTTCGACGATGTGGAGCGCAAGGTGCGGCCACCGGACAATCCGCGCGAGTACCGGAAGCAGCTGGTGCTGGACGGGGAGAAGAGCAAACTGTCGCTGGCGCAGGTGTACGAGCAGGACTATCTGAAACAGCTCGAGTTAGCAAACCCGGACGCTGCAGGTAAGGGTGGTGTTAGTCATTTTCATCCCAAACAGTAGTTAATATTATATTTCGACATTCTCATAACATGTTTTTGTTTCTTTTCAGCGCAAGCGGGCGAAGAGGAGGAACCGAAAGAGCACAAGGAAATACGGAGCATGATGAAGGTGGTGCTGGCCCAGCTCGATGCCCTCTCGAACTTCCACTACACGCCGCGACCGGCCGTCCCGGAGCTGAAAATCCTCACCAACACGCCCGCCATCAGCATGGAGGAGGTTGCCCCCGTTGCAACGAGCGATGCCACCCTGCTCGCCCCGGAGGAAGTGCACCGACGACCCAAGGGCGACGTCATGTCCAAGGACGAACGCACCAAGACGGATCAGAACCGCGAGCGGCGGCTGAAGAAGCGCTTCCAGCGGGAAAAGTACCGCCGCGAAACGGAACGCGAACAGCGCCAGCTGGAAAAGGCCAGCGCGAGCGGCATGGCCAAGCAGAACCGGGCGCTGCAAACGTCGCTGCTGAAGAAGGTGACGAAGGCAAAGAACGTACAGCAAATGGCGGAAACTTCCACCGGTCCATCCAAATCGTCGACGGCGTTCTTTTCGCAGCTGCAGGATGAGGTCCGGTCGCAGGTGAAGGCGAAGACGGATGGGACGAAAAAGAAGAAGAAAAACACGGAAAACCTTATCGCTAGTAATTTTAAGCTGTAGTGTGTGAGCGAACGGTGTCTCGAGATAAATGTTAATGGTAAAGATAATGGGAAATCCCTGCAGACGGCATTTTCCACCAAATAATTAGCAAAAGCTTTTTTTTATTGTTGTTTTCCTTCATTCTTTGTCTCTCTTCCTTCTCTCATATCACCCGCAAATGCACTTCCTAAAGACTTCTATTTTTAAACGTAACGTTCTATCGGGATTTGCGATTTAAATGTCCGCCTGCATTTGCGTATCGGTGAGCACAATTTTCTCGCCCGGTTTGAATGCTGGCATGCCCAGATATGGGCAGGTGGCACAACGGAACGCATCTCCCAAGTAGCACTGTAAAACGGAAGGGAAAAAAAGGACTCATCAGCAAGCAATATTCTTTCAGCAAGAGGATAGCTGTTTTAATAACTTACACTTCCGCAAGAGGATTTCGCCGCCGATGTGTCGGTCAGTGCCTTGCCCTTTGCTTCCGCATCCAGCTCCTCCGCCAGCCCGCAGGAACAATCCTTGCATGCCTTCCTTTTGCCCGTCGTTCCACAAACTGCAAAGCATTACCGAATTGACAACTAGACTATCGAAGAGGTATGAGTCATTCGAGGTGCTTACCTCTCAGCGATTCCTCCGTCGGTTTGGCCTTATCATCTTCATCCAACAGCTCCTCGTCGTCGATCCGCTCCTCCTCCTCGTTGTCGTCCAGCTTCCACACGGCGGCAACGTTAGATTTTTTCGCAAACGATAGCTTCGATTTCGATCCCACCTCGTAGTCTGGCTTCTCGGCAACATACACTGCAACATACAACCACAAACACGCGTAAAACCACACAGAAAACCAGATTGTGGTTTGGTTGGGTTCCAACCCCCTCTCACGTACCATTACTGTCCGATGCCACAATGTTGATAAATCCCGCCAGCAGCAGATTAGAGCGTGCCTGTTCGACGCTCGCTGCTGAATCATCCCGAAACACGCACTTCCCCTTGGGTTTGAGCAGCTTGACCAGCAGCGTAACTAGGGTAGAATTGCCAGTCGCAACTTGGGCCAGAATTACATCAAACTGTGACTTTCCATACTCGGCTGGAACAAAACACACAATGCAAATCGTCAAAGGGAGGGCATTATTGTACGGAACACGGACGGGACGATGGGACTTGCTTCCAGAACTTACCAAGCTGCAGGCGCTCTACGTTTTCCACATTGACCTGCACGTTCGGAATGGTTTTGATTGCGTTCACTTCCTGCTCGATCTCGGGCCCGACCGTACCGGCCCACAGGTACAGGACGTGGTTATTTTCTTGCACGAAATTCATCTTTTGCTTGGGCTACGTTTGGTGGGCAAAAATTGTGATACCGTTCGTTCTTGCTCTAGCGAATTGAACACAACACGGTTTGACGTTTCGACGGCGCGATTGACATTTGTGGTGCAAAAATTGTCGATGAAACCGTTTGATCGATTTTGCATATTTTTTAAATAAAACTATAATTTTTTTTATGTTTCGTGTTTTACTTTCACCCTCAAATAATTGTGATTTTTCTCTATTTTTTATGAAAATAATTGTCACATTAAAAAAAATACATTGATGGAATTTCCCACTGTTTCATCGATTTGCAACCCTTCAAGCATTTGACAGCAGCATTTTCACGTGCGGTAACTTTTTCTTTACGTCGCCAGCAACCCGCTAGGGCAGCAAAAAAAAA
>KI920925.1:0-13418 GCA_000473525.2 Anopheles melas | reverse complement strand
TATAACGTTACAAATTTCAAACCCTGCACATCATCCCTTGACCAAGGCACGTTTTCAGCAGGCATGTACAAAACTCCAGCACGCGGTGTGGTTAAACTACAACACCAACAACCCCTTCCTCTTCCCAGCAGCTGCAATGCCACACTGGCAAGCTAGCTAGAGCTGCTATATATGGGACAGTAAAATGTCATGTGGGAAATTTATAGTCTCCGTTTTGCTAGCCAAAAAGGGGTGCTGAGCTTCCGGAGAGCTGTGAAATAAAAGTAAAGTAACGTACATTTTCACACCCCCAGAGAGCAAACGATACGATACGCTGTGTCTTTATGGTGCCGTGCTGCCTGCAAAAAAAATAACCGTAGCTCCGGAAAGAATTCTCTGTGGAATACCAATCAAGCACTTCACCCTGACAGGACCATATCAAACTGTTGCCATTTTGGAACTCTTTTGGGAGAGTATTGAGTATCGTTAGAGGTAAAACAAAAACAAAAACAAACAACATACGAGGCAACCAAATTTACCTTGCAAAGTTTGAAGCAGACGGGTGATCGGTTTGGGGGTACAAATTACACCAACAGTTATGGTTGATCGTTTTGCAACGATGTTAGGATGTTAGAGTGCTGTTCTGTTAGTAGTGTTCAGTGATGAAAATCGAACAGACGGGTCATTTTGCCTACACACATCCATTACACAAACGAGTGCAAAGCGATTATTGTAATTTTAACGTCCATTTGCGGTCAGAATTTCGTAATTTAGGATATGTTGAATGAAAAGTAAACATTAAAGTCGTTATAAATGTAAATGATCCTAATAGTTAACTGAACAAGAAAAAGGATAACGCTACATTGCATATATTTCATTCTTAAGATCCTTGACCATATTAAATAGGGACAACAACAAAAACGAGTATTATTTCAAGCACGTTGTTTCGTAGTGATATTTATAGCAACTAAAATTTAATTTAAGTTAAATTGACAAGTCAATAATAAATATGAAAAAGATTTCTCAATAAAAAAATAAACTGTATTTTTTTTTTCTCGAAACGCACAAACGCTCTGGCCGTTGCGCAAAGGAATGGAACATCCCCCAGGACATTTTATTATTGCAATCCACATCGTAAACCAGAAACATATTACGGCATGCTTTCCTGCTTAGTTCCGTTTAAAAAGTGCTCTTAACGATGAAAAACAAACAGAACGAATGAATTTTAATAAAAACCAAAGTCAACAAGCGCACCGCGAGGCATGGAACAAGTCGGTCCAGAAGTTGAAGCAATTGAATCTCGATATCGTTTAAGAAGGTAAACAGAACATCAATTTAGAGAAGGTAAAAAAGGTGAAAAGAAAATGAGGCCGCAATTGAAAGAATACAATTTTTTTGTACTCCTTAAAGCTTTTTCTGTTGAATCTTACTTCAATGATACATTACAAACGTTACAAACTAATGACTAACGAGTTCTATGAAGAGAAAACCTACTGACAAACATAATTAAGTTATAAAAAAGTAATAAAAGATAACGTTTTAACGTTAGCTGATTCGCATACGCATCCTTGCCATAAAACTAAAGCACAGTATGAACAACTGGTCCGAAAATAGCAATCTCAGTCGCAATAACAAACTACTATTGAGCTGCTGACAGATTGATTCACTCCATTCCGTAACCGGTAGCAGCGACCCGTGTAAGTTCATAGTGCCCCATTAATTTGCCGCCCATTAATGACGACAGACATCAGGCCTTTTGAGTTCGTTTCATATTTAATGAACCAGTATAGCGAACGATGGACGTGTAACACACACACACAGCGGAGTAAAATGTGTCCATAAGGTCGCAAACGAAAACTAATGGAAAGATAGCGCGAGCTGTCAGGTGCTGCCTTGGTTACCGCTGCTCCCGCTTCTAACGAAAAGGTTACGACAGAGTGTCCTTTGGTTTGTTTAGAACCAGCCGCTTTCGTAGCTAGAAAGTGCTGTTGGCTTCACAGGCACCACGATACCGCACGAAACCCACTTGTATGAACGGCGGCGTCACTTGAAGATGCCCGCCCAACCACAGGCAGCAGAGCGCTATGCGAATGAGGGTTGAATAGTTTATGAGGGTTCACTTAGCAGCGGTGAGGCTTTTCCCAGTTCCTGTAGTAAAAGCAAGGCTGATTGGGAATGTAGTGCGTGCAGTTGGAGACGTTTTGGAGAATAAAGCAGCATATAAAGTGTATGCATGTGTCTTGAATGTGTATACGGAAATCCTGGACAAAACTACTCATAGGACATCTTCAAAGACATTCTAAATTTGCAACAAAAAAAAACTTTCAATAAGACCTGCACATTTACCACAGGTAACACATCTTTCCATCCAAGAGATCGGGCTTATACGCTCTCTATCCTCGCTTTCTAACAATACGCCCAGTTCACTAACGAAGAAGTTTATTCACTTCCGCTCAAATAGTTGAAAATCCCTTTCCCAATGCCTATCCCTTATCAAAACAATCAAAAGCGTACCAATCAGATACTGTCAAGGAAATACCCCCGTTCTGCAAGGCAAAGTGTGAGATAGTTTGCCCTCATAAACTCGAATGATGCACGACCCTAAGGGTGTTGTGCAGTGATTTTAAAGACCACCCTTTCCAACCGCAATTAGAGAAAAGCAGCAGGAGTTGTTCGTCTGCTGTTCTGCACACGGTAAGCTTTAGCGAGCATGTTAAAGATGATCGCGTACGTCGGAGTAGCATGGTTCAACTTCAGCAGGAAGTGGTTGGCGGGCTTCAAGAGGTTAACCTTACACACCGGAAAACATTACGCCCCGAAGCGCTAAATCAACCCTGCCAGGAAAAGGGTTGGAAGCAAACGTTCGAGACGAGTTGATTTAGTTCTTGCTGCTTGCTTCAACGAACATCCGATGATATCGAAAGCTTTGGAGTTCATGATAGCAGCAGTACAGCGAGAAAACTAACTATCCACCCAGCCACACACTCGGAATTTGGCTTTAAGCAAAGTGCAGAAGAGCAGGGAACAAGAGCAAATAGAACCGAAATGGTCCAACCAGTGCTTTAATTAATGACCTCCAATCCGAATCCGATGCAGATGGCGCAAAAAGCGTTCGAGCATTTGGAAATTATTATCAACATAACGATGCACACACACACACACACACACCGCAATACTACCGAACAACCCCCGCGAACTCAAACAATACTCGCCCAGAGGGGAAAACTATTCCCAGCAGATTTAGATTTGGAACGGGTGGCAAATAGTCTACCGCGCTATGGTCGAGAGATAAATTGAAAACTTGCTCATACGCTCATTATTTGCACCAACCGCAGCAGGCCAGGCTACAGCTGCATCATCAACCACCAACCAGGGGGCGGCAGGAGCAGCCGATCCGATTTAGCCGGCCCAAATCGGCCAAGCAAAACAACAACCCGCTGCAAGAGCACGAAGAATAAAAACAACAACATAATAATAAACCACTTTTGCAGATATCCTAGATCCTACTACCCCATCGCAGAGCGGATAACACTTGCCGAAAAACTGGAGAAGCTCGTGTGCGGTGAAGCATAAAACTAATGAATAAAATTTTCCATCCCGAAATTACCTAATGCTTCCGCTGCTCCTGTGTCCGATCGACGATTTCATAATCACCATCACCATCGGGCTGCATCCGATCACCGGTAGTGCATCCTCAAAGGGGAAGCCGCTGCTTTTGGGGCGAGGCACAGGAGAATCAAACCACCAACTATTTCTCACGGCATTTTCTACGGTATTTCCCGTTCCGCTTGAAAAAGTTGCTCCCACACACGGAACAGTAAAGCGCGAGCGGGCACGGAAATGAAAAGTTTGACATTTTTCGGTATAACCTTTACCCCTCGTCTGACGGGCCCACATAATGAAAGGACGGTCAAGGGCCAATAAGTTAAAGGATGTCTCGGTCTCGGCCCGGAAGGATTAGACTCTCAAACAGAGTCCCTCCGGCACTAAAGTGTTGGTCAATCGAGGGGAAAACCCCCCCTAGGAATCTGCTTATTGATGGAGCTTAAAATGAAGCGCATCTTTAAGATTGAAATAGCTTCATCTTTTAGCATCAAGCTGTCGATCGATCGCTTTCCACTTAAAAAAAAACACCATTTTGATAGCCAAACGATGGCCAAATGTGGCAACACCAAAGCATGGGCGACAGAGGCGGGATGTTTTTCCATCGACCGTCAATGTGTTCTGTATTCTGTGCTAAGCTAGCAAAGTTTTTCAATTTGCGGTCGTTTAATGTTGAAAGTTGCTTTTTCTCATACTGCCAAAGCTGTCAGCTGAGGGAGGTCTCACACAAACACAAAATTATAATGATAATGTAAAGTTCACCGCAGGAATCGAAAATTTTCGAGTGGTTTTTCGAGACCGCCGCACACAAGCAGCGCTAGAGTTTATTAAGCCCAATTTGTCTACGACAGTTTTGATTCTGATAGAGGAAATGATTAGGCAAGCAGCAACAAAAATATGACCAATTTGTCAACACATCTGGAATGTGTCCTTTTTTTTACTTTGTTAAGTTTTCGTAATTTGTTCATAGAATGAACAAATATCTCTGACAAATACTCTTTCTTCTATTTGGCATCCTTCTTATTTTTCTTCTTCTTCTTCTTCTTCATCTATTTGACGTCCTTCTTCTTCTTCTTCTTCTTCTATTTTGCATCCTACGCGGTTATGCCTGTCTATACAGAGGCTTTTGAAACTTAATTCATTGCCCACAGCTCGATAGGGGGGACGATCCATTCGGGGCTTGAACCCATGACGGGCATGTTTTTGAATCGTTCGAGTTGACGACTGCACCACGGGACCGCTCACTTATCTTTCCGACAAATACTCATATGATAGATGACACAATATTTTTGCCTTTCACATCAATTCGTGTTCTCTGTCATCTATCTGATGATTTTGACTTTTGAGACTTACAGAAACGAAAATTCCGTTCGATCCCATAAACTCCAAACAAAGTTAGTTATATTTAGATGTCTCAAAGAGAACAAAAAATATTGAAATTTCTCCGAATTTTAACGAAAGTCTGTCTGAGTCAATAACAATTGAAGGATTTCAATGTATTGTCTCCTCCTACTCGACTTATCAAATGCGACCGATACCATCCCTTCTGCATAAAAAAATAATATCTATTTCATTTATAAAATTTGACCATATTTTTAACTACGACGGAGCGGATACATTTTTTATATTTTGATCTCACGTTCTGTTTTTTGAATGTCCAACCACACAATCGCCATATGTTATGCTTTGAATTTGAAAACTGTGACTAAAACACATCCTTTCGTACATGTCCTATTTTCATCAAAGTATTGATTGATCGAAATATTCCCTGCAACAGATTTGACTAGCGCAGCGTGGTGAAAATACACGTAGGTGGAAACAACCGTACCAGAGTTATACGCATTCACACACTTTCCCTGGCCAGGCTTTGGGACTTTGCTGCAAACAAAAACGTACACACAGCACTCGTGAAACATACCGTGGTAGCATGGAATCCTACGCATACATGTCATAATTTTCCACACCATTTGTTCTGATTTTCCACAACCGTACTACACACTATCTTCATGTGGCTTTTTTTTCCGCTGTTCTTTTGCTGCACTCCTTTATTCCCCTTCGAATGCTTACGTGCAAAAGTTATACGTGGTCTAGATTTGTCCTCGCGTTCCATCCATTAGAGAGGCGCGTTGTACTAGGTGCGCTTTGTGGTGGGTGGTACACCCATTTCCATTACATATTCCGTTGCTGTTGCGTTGCATCATCAAACCCCCGCGTTCAGATTGTTGCGCGAATTTTCTACAAACTCTCCCGGCTTTGCACGTGCGACCGAAAGCGCGCGAAAGGCAGCTCTTTGTGCTTCATCTAATCTTTGATCTCGGGCAGCATGAAAATGATGTGTTCCTGCCTTTTGCCTACATTGGCAGGCCTGTACGGCTGTGTAGTACCAGGTTGGTTGGTTGGTTGGTTGCCGATGCAGATGAAAGAGAATGTGTTGTTCGTTGTTATTCAAGCAGAACGACTTTAGAACTTGCATTTTAAGTAGAAATACATGTACCATTTTTTCAGCGGTAGACTTTTGGCAATTCAACAAACAAGCTAGCAAGAAATTTTGTACATAATTACGTATATTTGGAACATAATTGAATAGTTTTAAAAGCAGTAAAATAATTATAAATTGCAGTGCATTTAGTTGCCAAAAAATGTATATTTTATCTTGAAATCTGTCAAAAGTTAAAAGCTTCGTCTCAACATATGAAATGGAGGTCAAAAGAGCTGTGTGAAACAGTGTTTAAAAACATACAAGAATGAAAATTTCATCAACAAACAGCAGCAAATCCTTTATAATACTTCCAAAAATTGTGAGCTAGAAATATGATTTTTGTCACCTTTACAAGCCATCGTCCATCAGGGTACATCATCCCCAGAATCACCACAGCGACATATCTCGTCGTACATCGCACCTCCTGTCCGGAGCGAAAAACATAGATTGCACCGTGCGTAAGCGTGGTTTCGTGTCAAGCGAAAAGGTGCCTAAAATATGTTGCCACCATTTGCAACCAACCACCATCAGCGTGCGTGTGCCGTGTGTGTTAAGGCAAAAAAGAACATGGATCCTCACCGTTTCGTAGGAGGAAGGTGTGCGCGAGCCCATTTTGTGCGCCCGGGCTCTTCCGGTACGTGATAAGGTGGGGATGGATACACAGAGTGCAGCCTAATCGTACGTAATATTTCTTCGACCAACGAACGATCCATTTTTTGTTCTCCTTCTCGCGGTACTCTTACCTCGCGTCTCTGCTTGGGTGTGCATCCCCAATCCGTTCGTCGCCGTACAACACATACCCATCGATGATTACACGGTCGGGTTGCTTTCAACGGGTGAAGAATGGGTTTGTGATACTATTCTAAAGGGAATTTATGTGTGTATGTGTGTGTGGGTGTATGTGCATGGGAAGGTAGGGAAAAAGTATGCTAAAACCTTTTTACGAGGAATAAAAAAGGCCAACCGTGCATAAAGCAACCATTCCGTTCCATGGTCGCAGCCGAGTTGCCAACATTTGGGGATAAGTGTGTGTGTGTGTGTTGGTATGTGCCCGTGCCCTGCGAAACGATTTCCGTACAGAAACACACATTTAAAGCGACACAGATGCAGCACCCACGCCAGGAGTTGTAGTCGAGGGTGTGTCGTGTTCAGCATTGCAGCCACGATGACGCAAAGAGTGCGCGACCCCATCCCATGCCTAACGACACGGCTGCTGATGGTAACGTTTCACATACAACTGTTGGTGGGGACAGTTGCGGGATATACAAGGGGGGGGGGGGGTGGAGAGGTCAAAGAAGATGCAAAGAAAGCGAGGAAAAATAAAACGAAAAAAATTGTTCCTCGCCAATGGGAGAGAAATAATGATGATAGATTTTTTTTTTTTTTTTTGTGTGGCTTCGGAAGTATGTTCTGGTAAATCTGCACCATTGAGCATCATCATCAGACAACACGTCGCTCGTTAGGTCCGGGGACAGATTGCAGTTTTCCGTGGGCCCGGAGGGTTTGAAAAATTGACCTATTTCATGGTTTAGCCTAGACAGATTGTCGCTACTTGACGGCGGGCGGTAAGTAGCTGCTTGTTAACATTGGAACAGGAAGATTTCGACTCCAATAAAAGGCTGAAAGTGAGCTACCGATGCCTTTGGAATTGCGTTAATCTTGAAACATAAACAAATACGAGGCTGACTAAGTAACACACAGTCAGTAGACACGTAGACATAGCTTTGCTGCAGCAACCCTTTGCAACCAGCGGCAGACAAAGCTGCTTAAGGTCATTAATGGACATGGACCCGTTGACCGTTGACATCTACACCAATGCACAGGAGACCAAGGTACAGGCTGAAAGTTCAACAGTCTTGGCAGCCAAAGTCACCAACCACACTGCGTACCCCCTGGCCAGGGGCAAAAGGCACACTCAATTAACACGTCTTAAAACTTTCACATCCTCCAGTGGCCTACAGCCTAGCCGTAGTTCGAAACTGCGAAGGAAACACCGTCCAATTAGTGTGGCGTAGCTTTTGCCCTATTCTGTCGAGCTTTTCTTATCCTTTCGGACCACCACCAGTTCGGTGCTATTGAACAACTCTCGCCTGCAAGTCGATAGGATGAAGACGTACCGCCCTTCCCGGGCAGGGAGCTTCCCATACACGTCGATGCGGTTCGATGCGCATCGATTCCATTGCGGTAAGAAGGTAAAAATAATGAGCAGAGCGAAGCGATACGACTAGGATGTTCTTGAGAGCATCCGGCATGGAAGACAAGGATGTTTCGAGGATGATGAGCGGAAGGGAATTGGGATCAAATCGATCGGTCACAATGTTACACTTTACTATTACTACTACACTGCACCACCAACAGCCAGTTTTTCGAAGACGATGAGGGTCATCCCACCTTCAACGTTAAGTTCTCCCGGTCGGTCAGATGGCACCCAAAGGTTCCAAGACACTTCCATGCACCAAGCAGACACAAAAGCGTCTTTCAGCAGTGTAAAACTTCTCACCACAGAGAAGCCGCACCAAAGCGTCCCGCTGCACTGCACTGCCTCGTCTGGGTCGTCGTCGTCATCATTATTTGCGGTCGGTAGCAACCTGCAACAGTGTGTCGACACACACACACACACACACACACAGCTAACATGCTGCGGTTTTGCTAGAGTGTCCCCCTTTGGCTACCAAAGACACCGGGAACACATGCGAACCAGATGCTCAACACACACGGGTAAATGGGGAACTTTCTTCTCATCTTTCCTTCATGCGGCTGACCGCACACGCTTCCTCCGTACACCACTGCCTAGCGCAAGGACGCCGAGTGCCCGTACGAGTGCATCCGTTGGAATGCACCTTTTACAACTCGAATGAACCAAGCGGAAGAAATCGTTACAGCTTACTCTCCCTTCCATCCGGGGGGCCAAAGTCCAACAAAGCTCTCGGAACCATCTTGTTGCATGCCGACCAAAAAGCGAAAGCGGTACCGACGCCTGAAGGGAAAGGGTTGGTAAAATCTACCACTTTATTTCCAATCATGCTCGTTACGGAAGTGCACCGGCTTCTCTGACGTACACACTTGGCAGCGCTTGGCGAACGAAAATGCTACGGTAGAGAAACTTATCTTAAGACAAAGCGACACAAAGCAACACATAAATATATGCGCTCACACATACAGACACACACAAATACTCGCAGATACAGATACATACAGATGTCTTGTTTTCTTGTACAGTGAAACGGGTTTTTTTTCTTTCTTGCAGGTACATTTCAAGGTGTTTTGATACCTCATGCAGAAACGAAATTTGTTTGTAAAGAAAAAAAACAAAATAGAGACCACCATCAACCAGATCAGTTTTCGGGCCAGGTGCTTACTATCTTGTTTAGTTGTTTGATATTCTTTGCCGCACAGGTCGTGCATACCGATGGAAAAAAGCTCCGGAAAACGTGAGATACTGGGCGCCTCCTTTGGTTGCACTGTTTGGCACTGTTACGCCACAACTGTAAATTAAAATATCATTTTGCACTGTGGTGCATAATCAGAGTTATTCTCTTTCACTTTTGAGTCCAGAAAATTATCTTCAATATTACATTTTTCAAAACAAAATTCACTTTTTACCAGCTTGCATCAATTCTGCAAACTATTTTTTTTACTCCATACTATAGTGGCAGCATACGCTACAGAAAATGAATTAAAAACTATTAAAATTGTCATAAAATATCGTTTAATCAATCGGAAAAATATATGGAAACAATTTATCCAATCAAGTGTTACATTAAATTCATAAAGTACCAAGCGCCTCCATTTAGCTTGTGCATGTAGCTTGTTTACAAAAGTAAACCTTTCTTACAACCTCCAATACAAAAACAAAAAATAGACAAGCCATTGACACAAATAAACCGGCTTGAGAGCTGCACGTCAAAGGCGATAACATTAGTGAACCTTCTCAATTACCTTCTCCAAAACCATCGATCAATCAACGTTGACACTTTTATGCTTGCGCTTGTCGCCATTGACCCTGTTTCCTACGAGATCATCTGCGTTATAATGTTCCAGCACACAACACCCACACATCAAAATAGTTATTTTTTTCTGATACAATACACGCGCTACCAAAATCAAGGCATTGTTTGCTTGACGCACGACGATTTCCGATCAATTCGACATGTGATAATGATGTGTGTTTTGTTAATGTAAAAAAAAACGGAGCACTGTGATGTTGTAGACTCTATATCTCAAGCAGGAAAGCAAAAAATGGTGCCCATGAAAGAAAGCTACCTTTTCTTGATGCTGTCCGACCCTTATCCCGTCTGCTATCTGATCCGGGGGTATGATTGGACGGTCTGTAACACAACCACATAACGTCGAGAAATGTTCGCTTTCAAGCGGCACGACAACGACGACTGCCAGCAACATACAGCAACGCACCCATAACGATAATTGAATGAATAAATCAATTTTCCACCAATACAAGCATATGGCAGACCCACCTCAATGGAGTATGTCACGTCCCACACATCCGGAGTTGAGATGACACTGATAGAGAGACAGAGAGAGTGTGTGCTTCGGGAAGGAATTTCTCTTTTGTTCATCCTCGGAGGGGTGAACGGTTATGGCAGGACGGTTGCCGGACGGTGCTATAGTAGCTCGAACTGTCTCCTGACCTGAAATGCTTGAGAGCGGAACGTTTCTCGAGCTTATCCAACGTGACACTATCGAGAACGTTTGCAACGAACCGATCGGGGGGCCGAGTGTACCTGTGCTACTGACATAGTGTTTTAGGTCAGATGTCGAACCGATCGGATGACACGCGGTGAAGAAAAATTGTTCATTCGTGCATCATTTGCCTGGGGGTTAGCTGCATGCTACCCAAAATAACTGCCTTGATATATAGTACAATATCGATAGGTAAGAGCTTCTGTCAGAAGAAACAAAGCTGTAAGAGGCGTATGAAAATTTCAAAACGAGTTTATTTAAGGTAAAAGTACACGCTAAACGTCCGTTTTAATATTTGCTGACACACGATTATGGGCAATTACAAAAATTAATATGCTTGTAAACCAACTGTTTTGTTATAGTGATCTAATAATAACGCCACAATAGTTCATTTTATAAATAATAATTTAAATAATATAATTTATAGTAAAGATAGTACATAAAAACTCGCGTTTTCTTGATGCACACCGCAACAAATTTGTCTCCAGCGCATAATAACAAGCGACATGTAAAACCGTATACCAAATATACATAAACAAAACATCAAACCCAAAGAACAAGAAAGACAACTCCTTAATCATTTCCTTCAAAGCATCCACGAACGGATAATAAAATTTCATATTGGAGCGCAGCAAGCTCGTAGCAATCAAACCCGTTTTTTTTTCTAAGACTCGTGTCTGTTCCGGAAACTAAACTGTCACTTGGAAGGAACAAAAATGCACCAAAAAAAAAACAATGATCCTTTTCTTGTTGCTGATAGCGTCATAGCGCAAAGCTTTATATTTCTTGAATGCTCAACCCAAGATTCTTTCCGCTCGTGCTCGGGGTGGTAGCGGTTGCGAAATTGGAACGACGCGCCCCGGTTAAGAAAAAGGACCGCTCACCGGAATCAATTCCAGATTACAATTTCCGGTACGCATTTTTCATTTCGTTGCGACCATTATGAAGCATATACCGACAGTAAAATGAAGCAGATATTTCTTAGCTGTAGGAAAAAGAAACATTAAAAAAGTTTTAGTTTTTTTTTTCGATTACTTTGAGACTGTTTTGAAAATTAATGTAATTCTCAAGACAGTCTAGCAAGCAAAGCAATAGCAAAAAAATTTAAATAAATAAAATCTTCGCCTTTACATTGTAGATTCTGATACATTTTTGTTTCATTGTTAAATTACTAGCGATCCTCTACAAAGATAGTCATTTTCAGAAACGATCTCGCTGCATTAAATTTAAACAACAATCATTCCCAAGGTAACGATACACAACTGTGCAACGGCACTTTTACGTACAGTTTTATCCACCCACGAACCCTCTTGTTTGTATCCCACGACGCACGATGAAGGTTACACTCATGTGTGTTCCGTTGATATTGCGAGCAACAAACAGGAACATACACACACTCATCCATTCCACTTTCAAGGCAATGCAATTTCAACTTTCATTTTGTTTGTTGCAAATTGCATTTGGTTTCAAAAATGCATACTTGTAAGTACCTCTGGGATTCTGCTGTCTGCTTGTGCCGGTGGAAAAGCCTCCACACTGACGTTTCGAGCATGGGGTGCTTGCTAGATAGTACCAAGACACCGTGCGCAAGATAACAACTATGTGGGGCAACGAAGCTTTGCTGGCAGCATCTGGTCGGGCTCTGACAATGCCGGTCTGTTACCACTGCTACCCCACCACCACCACTGGCGGCAACCAGAGTATGAGTGATAACGCTAAGACAGAACATCCGTCCCTGTGGCACAATCAAAGAAGATGAGGTACAACACGCTCCCCCGTCTCCTCCAGCATGTGCAAACACATCCTGTTTTATGCGCTGCTGCTTTAAATCACTATAAACATTGCACATGCGTGGGCAGGCGGCGGCTTACGGGTGAAAAGTGGCAGAAAAATATGCACATCTCATTCCGTTCGGATGCAGCTGCAACAATATCGCTACAACAACACAGTTTTTGAGCCACACGCTCGTGCAACAACTGCGCTTGGGAAGCAAAATGGAGTACCCGTTTCCCACTATCACGTAGTTTAAAATGCATGAGTCCCACAGGCGCATGTAAAGGTGCTTGAGGATTGGAATGTTATACTTTTGTTGTATTCCTCCTTGCTTATTGCGTATCTTTTGTACACAAGCTGTGCAGACAATATTAATACTGCTAACAACTTTGAAATTGGAGCTAATTAAATTGCTCAATAGATGATTCAATTTCAATGGAATTTTCCATTCAACCACTGCAAAAATACATTTTGCGATTAACTTTTTATGTTTATGTTTTTATAACCTTTTTACCCTAAGCAATACGGCAAAGCCGTCCCTACTGAATAAAAAAACCTTTTTACCCAGCCATGCTAAAATGCGTAAGATTTCAGTCTCTCTAACTCAAACAGTCATTCAAAGCTCATGCTGGTAGGTAATAAGTGATAAGAAGGATGTTCTTTCCATGAAAAGAGCCTTTACTTTCTTAAAATTTATATCTTTATCATTATATTTTCACTTTATAGTAAAAATTTAAGATATATAGTAAAATAATTGTCCAAATACGATCAAGCGGTTTATGTCATATCCAACAGCAAATGTGACACTTAAATCATGCTATAAAATGATTTTATTTATAACATAACATCTACCGCATTTGTCATATAATAAACCGTATGAATA
>AXCO02006243.1:0-16839 GCA_000473525.2 Anopheles melas | reverse complement strand
GGGCGCCATCTTTGAGTATTTTCTATTTTAGTATTTAATTTTCTATACCCCCCTCCAGCCCTTCCCGATTTTAATACCGGAGCCCCCAGTATTGTTATGTCAAGTCGTGAAATGTCAATTTGCTCTGAAGCACTTCACCTCCTAATATCCATACACCTTGATGTCAAGTCGTGAAATGTCAATTTGCTCTGAAGCACTTCACCTCCTAATATCCATACACCTTGCAGTAGGTGACCGCTAACTGGATGATTTTTACTGGAGTTTTTTTTTAACTAGAAGTTCGCTAACTGGAGTGATTTTTAGTTGAAAAACACATAAATGTCAAAACATGAAGCATCCGGAATCTTATAAAGAGAAATTCATAGCAAATGTGCATTTTTCTCACAAATTTAAACTCTCAGTTAGCGGTCAGCTACTGTATATGAAATCAGTAAAATAAATTCCTCGGGATTCCTCGGGAACGCATAAACTGCGTATATTGGGAACAGACTGTAATTGACAGAGGCACGCGTTTAGGTTACCTAGGGTTGAGGAGTGAAGAACGTATGCCCTTGTCACAGCATCAAAAGAGATTGAAGTATTTTTACAATTTGCGGCCTTTTCTAGAAAACTATGAATGAAACAATTTTATTAAACGGTTATTACTTGATTAAGCATTCAATCTTGAATAAACTTGAATAAGCAGAAATAATCAAATATGGTTGAATTGTTGAACGACAACTTAATTTTAGTAGTTTTATTTTAATCAAATATTCTTTGTATGGTTAATTAAAACTTTTTCAATAATTTGAAGCATCAGTTTTCATACAATCTTATTTAAAGTTGAATGAAAATTTTAGCAACACATTTTTGTTGTGGCTCACGAAATAACGTCACGCACACCACTAAACATGATCAGCTGTCAAAAAGCGTCGGCTTTGCGAAATAAAAAGAAAAAAAAAAAGTTAAATGAAGCTGTGAAACAAGATCGTGCTCCACTGTGCTGTGTCGATGGGAGAAGAAATTTGAATGTTTTTCGTGAAAATTCATGTTCCACAAGTGTACAGAACGACGCTGTGAATTATTAGATACGATTTATGTGTGCATGTTGCCGGCAAGAACGACTGCAATCGTTGTAAAGTTTTGGCTTTCTGTGCTTGAGACATTTGTAGTTTCCTCTTGTTAGGTTTTTTGTTGTGTTAGTGGGTTCGTGGTTTGAAAATTACGTGTATTGTGCTTGTGTGTGCGTGTGTTTATTGTACGTACGGAAGAAGACGCGTTTGGCGGGATCCAGAAAGGTGCTTTCGACACGAGATCTACAAACGGAAGCTTTTACCATCTGCAATCAAGGGGTGCTCTAGACAGGTTCATCTCCACGGCAACCGAGATCATGTCGCTGCGCGGATTCAGAAAGCCTGCACAGAACGGGAATGCCGATGGGAATGAAGCTGGAGGTAAGCAGGGGATGGTCAGATAATTGATGCAGTCAAACAAACGATTGTAATCTGTAAGGACACACATCTTAGCATGACATCCGAGAGCGTCATGTAAGTTTAATCAGCCGGCTCCAATTTTGGATATATTATGCGATGTATTGCTGTTTTGCTCGAATGTTTTGCTGTCATTTTCCCGGCTATACCCGACCCACAATTAGCACTCTTTTACAAATTATTTACATATTTGCTGCGAATAAATATGGCTCACAATATGGTTTTATTCATTTCAGATGGAAAGCTTTCCCTCATCCCGGGAAGAAAGCGCATTCAGATGATGGGAGATAGTGATAGCGAGAGTGATGCATCAACTACCCCGATTAAACCAGTACCGATCCCGGTTGTTGGTGCTGTAACAGAGAATGGTGCTACGAAGTCACCAGCAGCACTTACCATTAAGGAAAAGGAGCTGCGTCTTCAGATGGTAAGGCAGGCCTGCATGGAGGTCGATGCAATGCTGCTACAATCCTCGTTGGTATCCAATGAGTGGGATGTTGACAAAGCGATAGAAGAACTGAAAAAGACTGCCGTCAAACGAAAAATCATCGTAAGCCCATCGCCCGTAAAGCCGGCGACCGCCGAAACGGCGACTAATGGGAAGGAAAAAAATCAGCAACAAGCGAAGAAGAGACGTGTGCAGGAATCGAACAGGAGCGATGACGAAAGCGACGTAGACTCGGACCGTCCTGCCGAGCAGGTGTTCGATAGCGATGAGGACAGTGATGGTCACGGCGGAAGCTACAGCCATGGAAAGCTGTCAAATGAGCGCAAAAATGTACTCGAATTCCTTAACACTGCCGGGCTGAACGAGATGATTTGTGTGAAAACATTGTCAATGAAAAAGATCGAACTGTTGCTAGAACAGCGCCCTTTCAAGGATTGGTCGAATCTGGTGGACAAGCTGAAATCTCACCGATCGCTTCAAACGGATATATTGAACTACACGCAGGAGTATTTGACGCGACGTAAAAACATAGCGGCAATGATGAGCAAATGTAAAAAAATCACCAAAAAACTTGAAGAGGCAATAGCGTCCGGCAGCGGCACGTTGGTGGAGCAGCCGGGAAACATAGCGGATGGATTCAAGTTAGCCGAGTATCAGCTGGTTGGCTTGAACTGGCTCACGATCATGTATCGGCACAAAATGAACGCCATCCTGGCAGACGAGATGGGTCTCGGAAAGACGATCCAGATCATTGCGTTCCTCGCCTGGTTGAAGGAAAACAATCACCAGGAACGACCGAACCTGGTAGTGGTACCATCTTCCACGATGGACAACTGGGAGCAGGAGCTGATCAAGTGGTGCCCCGAGCTAGTGATACTGAAGTACTATGGAAGCCAAGCCGAGCGACGCATGATACGAGTGGATTGGGCTAAGAATGGCATCAACGAGGTAGACGTCGTTCTAACCACGTATCACATGATGGGTGCCTCTGGCGAGGAGAAAAAAATGTGGCGCGTAACGCAGTTCGACTATGTGGTGTTCGACGAAGCACACATGCTGAAGAACGTTCACTCCCAGCGATACCAGAACCTGATACGTATCAATGCAAAGTATCGCATTTTGTTGACGGGCACTCCGCTGCAGAACAACTTGCTCGAGCTGATGTCGCTGCTTTGTTTCGTGATGCCCAAGCTAATTGGCAGCAAGGTGGAGGATATCAAAACACTATTCCAGGGCAAAGTGGTACGGGTGAAGGAAAATATGTTTTTTATTTGGACATTATGATAACGCAACTTTTTACCCCTTTCAGAAAACAAACAAAGGAGAAGGGGAGGAGGAACTGTCTTCGTTTGAGAAAAATCAAATTGATCGGGCAAAGTTAATTATGAAACCGTTTGTTCTTCGCCGTCTCAAAAAGGATGTGCTCGCGTTCTTGCCTCCCAAAAAGGAAGTTGTTGTAAGTGGATGTTTTGAATAAGATTTACTTTTATTATGTCCTTTCTTTTACTTCTGTCTTACGATCATCGATCTTGTGTTCATTTTCTTGTGACTAATTGTGCATTAATTGTATAACCATTACAGCTGAAAACCTCGATGATCGATTCACAACAAGAAAAATATAATGAAATCGTCAACGAATACCAGAATGCAACAGGAAAAGTTAAGGATTATACCGAAATAAGTGGAATGTCCATCATGATGGATTTAAGGAAGCTTGCCAACCATCCTCTGCTGTTGAGGTAAGTGTTGAAAAGAGGTATTTTGAAATTTAAAAGCTATGTTTACCATCGGTTCTTTTTACGCGCAGATACTACTATTCTGACGACGATGTACGCAAAATTGCAAGAAAATTGGCAACTGATCCAGATTATAAAGGCACCAAAGAGGATGATATTTTCTATGACATTGCGTACCTGTCCGACTTTAAGCTGTACGAAATGAGAGATAAATATACGGTGAGTTGCGAAGGATTCCAGTGCCTTACTCTATCGGAAAACAATTTTCTATAGAAACATGCAATTAAAAACTCATTTTTGTCCCTTTTAGACATTGTACGATTTGCAGCTGCCAGAAAAGTTGATCACTTCTTCGGGTAAATTCCGACAGTTGGATGAGTTGCTGCCGAAGATGAAGGAAGAGGGGCATCGCGTACTGATCTTTAGCCAGTTTACAATGATGCTGGATATTATGGAACGATACCTAAAAATTCGTAAACATGGTTTCCTGAGGCTTGACGGTTCGACCGCCGTAACTGAGCGGCAGGAGCTGATCGATCAGTACACGCAAGATCCAGATCTGTTCATATTTCTGCTGTCCACCAAGGCGGGCGGATTGGGCATTAATTTGACTGCAGCGGACACCGTAATCATACATGACATTGACTTCAATCCGTACAACGACAAGCAGGCAGAGGATCGGGCCCATCGAATGGGTCAAAAGAAACCCGTTACGATTTATAAGCTGATATCGGAAGGAACGATCGAGGAAGGCATGCTAATGATTGCACAGCAGAAGCTTCAGTTGGAGAAGGATGTCACGGAGCAGGACGGTAAGTGGGGCCTACCAGGGGCAGGGTGGAAGGTGTTTGCAATATATTTCCTAACTGAATGAATGTTTCCACTTCTGACGCTTCGATCTCGCTTATAAAGGCAAAAACCCAATGGATGATCACAAATGCATGGTTGGCTTGTTGACGATGGCGCTCGGTTTGGACGAAAAGAAGGCCGAAACAATACTGAAGAACGAGTCTCCCATGAAGAAGCCGATGCAGGAAGAGTTTTAATTGCCAGCAGGTAACCGGAAGAAATATACTTACTTGGCATCGGTTTTACGTTAGCGTTACCTGAGATCCCCCGGAGCTGTGCGAAGGGGAAACCAGAACGACATGCGGCTATTAGGGCTGATTGTTAAACGTATCTCTCTCTTACAATGAGAGCAAATCGTGTTGCTTGGCTCTAGCTGGTAGTTCTAGATGGACTTAATTTCTGAAGATTGCACATTTATTATTATTATTATTATTATATTTATACGAGCTACGGCAGATGGAACCCTGTGAAGCAGAGACATAATGTGTAGTTGATTAATGGAAGCAAATATATTTGTCCACTATTTGTTAAGAAAATGAAAAAGGCAAAATGACTTTCTACGTTTTTTTTTATTGCAATGTGTACCTTTTGACCAGTGCCCAGTGTTTGGTGCGGGGCTGATTGATGCTGTTGCGACGAGAGTTGGGAAACAAAATGGGCCACGAATCTTATTTACGAGGTGAGTAAACATATCATTCGATTTCAAGGTAAGACATACCTACTGGTAATGCTATTTGAATAGGCTGGCAATGCAAATGCCAGTCAAAGTGTATAACCTTGCAGTGGCTTAATTGGTTCGACTGATGAGGGAAATGGGATGGGCGGATCATAATATTTCGACCTGCTTCGTTAGTCTTTCATAGGCGCTTTAAGTTGTTGATTTGGTTTTTTTTAGTCTAGAATGAATGATAGTTACGACCTTCAAAAGCAATGCGGAAATATATTCTTATCTAGGTCTTGTAATTAATTATGATAAAATACTTTAGCTAGAAGATTTATTGGACGCGTAATGTCTAGCATAACTGGTCGGCTGCTGGTGGACGACGGAATAAAGATTTTAAATAGAAGCTGCAAACATTATTCCCAACCTGCATTTATTTACTTACGAGATATGCTTGGGAAACTAAATTTATTTTTTTTTTTATCATTTATTTTATAAACCTACCATCTCTCACCAAAATCAACTACCATCCTGGGATGAAACGAACCAACCGCAAAACTGACGGAAGAAAAGCGAAGCAGAACACAAAACTCCCGGGCAGTTATTAATGGGAAATGTTTACGATTTTTCGGTTTTCGCTTTCCTTTTACTCCGCAAACACCGAAATCGTGTTATAGCATCGTGCTGTATATATTATCTCGTCTTCATGGCACAACCGGCGCAATAAAACCCAAAAAAACAAAGAAAAAAGCACACACAACCGTTCCCAGAACATCCAACAAATCCAAACGATCCAGCCGGTTTGGCTATCCTTTTACAACAGGCAAGCTCAGATTGATCTCACGCGATCTAACCTCGCAAATCGCAGGAAGTGGTTCAACCTCCACGGCGAGCGCGTGGAAAAAGCCTTCGCCCCATAGGAAACGAAGATGAAGCGCTGTTGTGTGCTGTTTTGCAATTGCGCCATCGCATTGACGCCGCCGCTTTGTTCTCTATCTTCTCCGGCTTCTAAGCGATGAAAAACGAACGGACCCATTATTATGTGTATCTTGTCAACTTCCGTTTCGGCGCTGTCCAATTTCTTCAAGAGAGCCCACAAAACAAGTTCAAGATCAACCAGTTGCCTTTTGCTGGTGCTTGTGACCTCTCCGATCTTCCCCTGCCATGATCATCATTCCCTACGATCGTCCTCTTCTGGTTCGTTTATAGGTGGAGTATCTCCATTGCCAGAATGGTTCGATCGCGCTGTGTCTATGCGTTGGGGAAGGTGTCATTGACCCAAGATTTGGAGATGTACAAAGACGCCTCACGAGTTGCCTTTGCGCCTCGGACGATTCAAGTGCCAATTCGCATCTTGACGATCGTTCAAATGGCTCCCGAAATGGCCGGTCGAGCGTATTTTAATTGGATGCTCTCGGGGCTTGCGGGGCTCGATGAAGAGTAGCTTTGCATTGAACGGCCTTGAAAATGGTGAAGTATTTAGCGATCTTAAAATGTTTGCAAAAAAAAGACAATTACGTTTTGATAAAACAATCTGCCTCTGTGGATGGCAGGTTTATTATGCTGCTAATTTTGTTTTGCATGAAAAAAAAACGCGTATAATCAAGGCATAACAAAATGCTTTGAAATCTACACAACGCCAAATCGATCGCCAATCTCTGTTCTCGATCCCAAAAAGCCTCTACTACTGTGGTTGGGTTCCCATCCGCTTGGAATGAGCGTTATTATTGGCGTGTGCCTTTTGCGCACATGTTGGAAGTTCTTCTTCAGCTCACGCGTTCCCATGTCTTTGCCAAAAATCCTGCTGCCAAAGAGTGGTGGCGGCCGCATACGATCGCCAACCGTCGCCCCACCGGTGCAAGCGAAGCCACAGGCACAAGGCGACCGCGAGCGAAGAAGGGAGCCAGATCGGGGCAGCTATAAAGCTAAGCACGAGATGTGTGCCAGGTTTAGTTCATCGAAAGTGACCGTAGCATAAACAGCTGGAGAGCCCATCCAGCGCACGCTGCATCGTTGGGGGAACGTGTGTATTTTTGTTTGCTACGCGCAGAGTAGGGTTAGTGTCCGCGTGCGTGTGCGTTTGAAAATCATTCAGTAAAAATAGTGCTGCACGTTCGACGTAGTAGTAGTAGCTCGTTAGAAAACTGGTTTGAATAGTTGTTTTCTTTCTTCCTTTCCATCTACAAACCCATAGAGTGCCCCGATAGTCCCCCTCTGTTTGTGGTCTGAAGTAGTAGTTGATCGAGGAGTGTGATCGTGATCCGTACGCAAAAACCTGCTCCTCTACGGCAAGCGAGAAAACAATACGCAACCTTGCGCCCTTAGCATCTTGCAACGTACAGGTAGGCACACATTAGCCAGTTAGTGGAGCTCGGTTTGACTATGTGAGTGCTGCCCGCCCGCCCAGGAATGCCCCTGAAACTCGACGAAGGGCTATCCACGTTAAACCCATTCCGATCAGATCGGCAAACTTGAACTAATCACCTTGCGAGGTTATGTTTTGTTCCTTCAACCGTAATCTTATAATGCGCTTTTTTTATTTATGTAGTCAATCACCCAGTGTGGGGCTGTTTTGATTGTTTTCTGTTGACCTCAATCAAAAGATACATGCCCGCGATTAGTGCTATCCATTTTTTTGGTTCCCTTCCTTCTCTTCCAGCACAACGCTGGAATTGTTTCGCTAGCAGCCAAAGGTTTAAAGAGGGTTTTTTTTTGTGTGGAACCTAGTCAGGGAGTATCAATACAAGCGAAAGTGTTTGGATGCACGGTGGACACACCTGCTCGAAAGTGGGAGGGTTCGTCGCTTGGTGGCGATGGTGGCTGCTGCGAGATGAGCCTTGCGTAATCGTGTCTTGCCGAACGCGCACCGTTCGGATTCGGAGAAATTATGAAATGCTACTCACATTATCAACATGTGTGTGCACGCGTTAATGGTCGAGCCGAGTGTGGGTCACCGAAAGGGAAATCGATCGTGAGCAGGCTCCCGATGGGTGAGGAATGGTAAGCGGGGATGGGGCCTGATGACCTGTTTTGGAAGAAGGAAGAAGGCCACATCACATCGCGAATGCCTTCAAGGAAGTTTCCAGTGAAAGTGGTGCAGATAGTGGTTATCATGTGATTTTTTTTTTTCGCTTGTAGTTTCGTTTTTGCAAGTGACGCATTACTTCATACCTTTCACGAAGATATCAGCCGACGGGGAGTGATTTGAAATGGTGTACGGGATTTAATGTGTGTGATAGAAGAAGATTGATGTAAATATGGATGGATAAGGGTTATTGTTTTTATTTTTGTTCTTATTTTGTCTTGCTCATGGAGTTCGGTCATTGGATGGTAGTCCCAAGCCTTCCCGTATGATCATCATCTAAAAACAACCTACCATGAACAGGATATTACCATTTTAAGATAAATATTACCATGTTTTGGTTCGTTGAGCTCGTATAATGTTTAAATATATTTTTTGGCACTTTTCTCATCCAGCACCTATAAAAAAGCAGGATCGTAAATTCCTCTCTCCCCACTCCCTGTAGCATATGCTCGTGCTTGATTCCTCTTCAGAACTTCAGGCTGGTGTTGTAAAGAAGCAGACAGCAGCAGCGATGTGTTTTTCCTTCGCTTGTTATTATTCAAACATAATTTCGCGTGCCGGAGTGCCTGCTCAAACTCAACAAAAAAACAAAAAAAAAAACAAAACAACATTGACGCCCGTACATACGCACAAAAAGCGTTACAAACAAAATGTTAGCGTCCGGTTCCGTGGGACGAAAGAATGGGTGGAAAAGTATGCGGAGAGAACACAATCAAAAAAAAATCTGCATACTTAATTAGTCCTCCACGGCTACCCATGGGAAGGCCACCCCGAGAGTGAGATAGAGAGAGAGAGAGAGAGAGAGAGAGAGAGAGTATGAGAAAGAGAGAGAGAGAAGCTGTTAAAACAAGCATAGCATATCAAGCCGCGAGGAGGGAGTATCATGGTTGGAAGTTCATTAATTACAGTCTACGCCGAGTTGGCACGAGTCGTCAGTGGGCATCTTCTAACGTCCGGCCAACTCTGTGAGCAATCGGACGAACGAAGTGTTCTTCTCGCGCGGTAAGCGACGAACCGGCTCGAAGAAAACAGTTTTTAAAGCCGTCCGATAAGATTAGCTCGGTTAGCTTCAGATTTGTAGCAGATGAGCGGTGTTCAAGAAGCTTCTGCGTGGCATTTAGTTTCCTGTCTCTTCCTCCCGACATCATCGGGGATGGGGATGGATTTCACACGCCTAACGATCGAATACAAGTGGACTTTAATGAATTCCGATTGTGAACTTCACAAGGTCGCTGCCTAACCAACCACAATTTGGTCGCGTTTCGGGCTTCGGAGGCATCGAATTTGAGTTGCATTTCTGTGCCCAATCGCCCTGACTCCATGGCTGCATGTGCTTTTCTTTAGGCTGATTGGGTGGAATTTCTTATCGTAACCTTCCCCGTTCATCCGACACCCATTGTCCGATCGCCAAATGGTGAGATCGTTCGTGTGCTTGGTACTGTACGGCGCCGTTTCGTTGCACTAACCCCTTTGTATCTAAGGTCACCGTCCGACCCTTTTGAACGACGAATGTTAGGGCAATCGTTAGCCAGGTACTACAGCGCCAACGAAAACAAATTTCATTACTTGCTCCACCGATGCAAACGCCACGGTAAACGGCATCTCGCTCGACCTCGTTTCGATTTCGGTGCTTTGCAATTGCAGCAGCATCAGCACATTGCCCATCTTGGGCGTTCTTCTTGTGCGCGCACACACACACACACACGTAATGCACAGCAAGGGGTGGGTGAGAGTGGTACACCACAGTCTGCAAAAACCAAAACAACATAACACTCCATCATCGTACCCCAACCACCCGGGGACACCCCCGGGCTCCAGTTCCCAGGCCCATGCTACACGTCACGTTCTGGGCATTTAACTCGCGACGGCCGCGAATAACAAATTGATCAACGCGCGCACCACGACGTAATTAGCGTGCTGCCCCGTAAATGGCAGGCATCTCACCCGCCCGAGCTGTGTGACGTCGGTAACGGTCACAGAAGAGGTCTGAGTGTGTGGTACACCGGTGAGATACGGTTTTATAGAGTAAAACAAAATAAACGAGCAAAAAAAACAACACTTTTTCAGCGAGTGTTTGGCTTCTTCTCTCTGCCGGCAATGCACTGTTACGTGTGTGGTGGAGAGGGAGGATCTCCCCTGCGCTTAGGAACGCGTTCAACGGGGTGGAAAGGAAGATTCACATTCACTGCACCACCGTCGAAAAACAATTCCAATGGGTGGAGCGCGCAAACGGCCAACCGTAATGGAGTGTCTAATTTCGGGTTAATTCTCATATGCCGCTTATGCCACACGATGTGCCGGACCGCGTGCATAATCGACTGCTGCATGCTGTCATCCTAATAAGCTGTGTGATGGGGCTGCGTATGTTTTAAAGCTCACCCAAACCCATCACCTAATGAATCCCATTCAACAGCTCGATTCCGACGGCACCCAATGTAATGTAGTCCGGCACGACAAGCGACCAACAGCTGTTGGGGGTAACCTGTTTCCAAAGAGTTCCTTACCCTCTGGTATGCGACATGTACCGAGGTGATGGCATGAAAATAAGCCATCAATTATGGGCCAAGGCCAAAGTGATACGGGAAATTACGTAGCTAGTGGTTTGCGTGGAAGACAACTTGGCTTTGGGGTCGAGATGCTGCGCTTCGTAACACCGAACGGCATCGAACGGTACGCAAACAGGCACCGTGGCAGTGAATACTAATCATCACGGACGCTGTCCCGTAGCGAGTACGAATCACGAACAGGTTTCGAATACACCTGAAGAATGTGACCAGTGGGTTTACGGTTTTCGGAGAAGCTTCCAATTTGCATATGCAAGATGTACAGCTGTCTCGGCACTGTCGATTACTATATCTAGTGAGATACTCCGCTTAAAATCGATCGACTAACTCGATCATTCGATCGACTAACTCGAGCTGGCTTTTCAATTTGCTTATCTTGTGAAATATTGCCAATCACGGGTAATGGGCTGTGCCGCATTCCGCATGGGCGTTGATTTCGTTTTCGAACATCACACGTGATCGTGTTTTTTTCTTTATTTTTATAGAGACTTTGAGCCAATTGGCTTCATTCGCCTCTTTCAATCGGTTGATTAATTCTAAGTGATCGTGTTGATAGACTATGATGATTAAAAAGGTTGCTAATGTGGGTTTAATAAGGGTGCACACGTTAAATGTGCATTCAAAGACAAATTGCTTCTGATTGTTCGATGAAATCTATTGTCACACATTACTCACGTTATTACCTTATTATTTGCCCTTTTTCAGCCATGAAGCTTTGCCTGCTGATCGCCACAGCCGTGGTCATTGCCACGAGCTATGCCCTTCCCGTGCCCAAGGAAGAAGTTTTTACCGTGTATCCTGTGAACAGTGCGATGGCCCAGGAATCCTCCAACCTGCCTGCCGATGCAAAGCCTGCCGAGCAACAAAGTACACCCGCGGATGGTGCGTTGGCCAAAGATCTCAGCAATGAAAAGCAGGTTGAAGTAACGGAAAAGGTCGATGATACACCAGTAGAGAGTAAGCCGGAAGAAGTGAAAACTGTATCGGAGAAGGAGAGCGAACTGGCCTCTGTAAAGGAAGAAGCTGCAAAGCCGTCTGATACGGTGCCGGAAGCAAAATCTGTTCCATTGACAGAATCCTCTGATGCAAAGGTTGAAGAAGCTGCTACTACCGTTGCTCCGAAGGATGATGATGCATCCACTACTGTGGCAAGCAATGACGAGCTACGACTGGTAGTTTCCAAGTCAGTTGTTGCTACTGCACCGAAAGTTGCTGTACCGGAGACTGTAGCCGTGGAACCTAAATCGGTGGAGGAACTGCCAGCGAAAAGTGTAAGCGATGAAACTGCCGCTAAAGCCGAAGAGCAGGAACCAGCCGGCAAATCTGGCGAGAGTATTAAAGTGGAGGAAACTAAAGAGGAAAAAAGTGAGCCAAAGCCAGTGGCTGTAGAATCGGAAGTCAAATCAGTAGCGGAGGAAAAGTCGGAAAAACTTACCGAGGAATCGAAAGCTGAAGTAGCTGCTGAACCGTCCCTAGTTCGATCTGTCACCGAGGAAAAAGTCATGGCCGATGAGGTTGCCGTAAAAAGTGATGTCGAGCCTACCACAGAAAAGCAAACAGTGGTAGAGAAAGCTCAGGAATCGGTTGCTGCTGCACCTGAAGTTGTGCCCGTATCAGCTGTTAACGAACCTGTACCTCAAACGGAAGGCGTAGATCAGGTAAAGCCCACCAAAGTTCGTGCTGCTCCAATCGTCGAAGGTTTGAAGGTATCGCAACCGGTTGAGGCAGAACCGGCTACCGTCGCTAAGATTCACGTCACCGTTATCCAGGAAGAGGTAATGCTTGATGGTAAGAATACCGCTCAGAAGGAAGCCGTGTCAGCGGACGAGCCAGCAGTGACAGAGGCAGGAAAGAAAAGCACCGAAGCTGCGACTACAACTACTGTTGCCACCGAGAAGGAAGTGAAGAGCGAGACAAAGGCTTTGGAAACGGATCCCGAAACGAAGGATGCACTGAGCAATGATATGGTAAGTGAAGTGAAGAGTGTGGATGCGGTAGTGGAATCCAAGGCAGAAGCTCCTAAAGCCGCTGAGGTTAGCAAGGAAGCAGAAAGTAAATCGACACCCGAAGCCGTTGTGATCGTGATGCCAAGCGTAAAGTCCGAAGACGTTACCACGGTCGTTGCAAGCGTTGTTGAGAACACGGATAAGCCCGCTGAAACCGCGGAAGACAAAGCTGTGCCGGAGGCACGCTCTGTCGGTGCTTCGGATGAGCTTCCCGAACCGGCCACGACGGCGAAAGCCGAGGAGCAGCAGGCAAAAGCCGCAGAAGGGAGTTCTCAGCCGGGTGCAAGTGAAAGCTCGGATACCGTTCAAGAAGACGCTCAGGATCAAAGTGACAGTGTCAGTACAACAGTGAGCAGTGTCACGGAGCAGGATACTACTACGGTGAGCCCCGTTACCACCACCGAGCCAGAGTCCGTACCGACGCCGGCGAAGCAGAAGGCCAAGAAGCAAGTTCCGCGTAAGTGTACCCCGTCCGTAGGGCCGTAAAGTTGCACAATTTATGTACGCTCATGTTAACGGTGATTTTGTATTTATTTCCCTTTTTTACCAAACAGCGAACCTTAAAGGATACAGCAAGCGTCTGAAGCTGCAGGAAGCGCAACGAAAGCAAAGCACCGACAGCGAGTAAGGTTGCTGTCAGTGGCTTCCGCTACTAATTGCAGATAATGCAGCTCAAGGAAGCGTCACACAAGCACGGGGAGTCAATTATGCCGACTCTGGCCGGGTGATGCCCATGCCCATCTAACGTCTTTAGCCTGTAAGATCAACCCGTACGAGATAAGGAATAGTTTAGTAAGGTGACATCATCAGGCCGAATAAAGTATTGTTCGAAATCGTCATACACAACACGTTGCGGGTATTGCTATTGGGCTTGGATGCATTGTTGCTTCTGTTGTAATTACATGGTAGTTAATGGGGGGAGCTCTAATATTGTTGCTGTACGTGAAATGCAACGTAATCTCCATCAAATGGGCACAATATCACAATTGATATTCAGTGTTGAGAGTTGCGGTTAGTGTTCGGAACTGCTTGGAGCGGAACTATTCCTTTGCATCCCAAGGGATTCACATGTTCTGAATGAGTAAGTAATGTTGTAAGTAATTACAGCAATAGCTATTAATTGTTAATTTTTTCAGCTACTTTAATGGGAATTCAATTTTGAAATCACTTGTTGTGTGTTGTTATTTGATGTGCTCCTAATTAACGATAACTATTGTAATGTTCATTAGGAGCACTATTAGAATGTATTTCATCGAATAGTTTATACCTCCTGCCATTCTGTTTGTTTGTTTCATTGGTTGTCTTATTTACCTGCCTGCTTCAGTAATCATATCGAATCGAGTGTTACCCACTAAATCTTCACCAGTCTTAGAGCACTAGTAAATGAGTAATCGTCAGCATTCGTTGCGCATTTTGCGCGATAGAGAGAATAAATTAACGATTGCCTATAAAAACGGGCCGCATTTCCTGTCCCTGCGATCAAATCTAGTCGAACGGTTCCACCGATCGGTGGTGGCACGATTCGTTACGCGCTGAGGAAATAGTGAGCTTTAGAAGGTGTTTTTGTGAAGGCGTTGACTTCTGATTGCAAAGCAAGTGAGCAAGTGTACTTGGCATTCCTTAGCAGCTGGATCGCAAGCATGATCATGACCCGCGCGGTGGAGGTGTTGTTTTTGGTGTTGTGCTGTGCTCTCGTGCCAAGAATTCAAGCCGCTCCGCAGCGAAGCATTGATTTCCTGCTGGGTGATGAAGAACTGCAGGCGGTAGTGAAACCGATCGCACGAGATTCACCTTCTACGGCATCTGCACAGGAGCAAACGGAAGCGTATGAAGATGATCAACAGACCGAGGTGCAGGCAACGGTGGATCCGGTAGAGAGTGAGCAGCAAACAGAAGAACCACAACCGACCCAATCCGATGCGGAAGATTATACCGATGAGGAACAATTTACAGAAGATCCACAGGATGAGCTGCTTGACCCGATCACAGAAAACCCTCATGAAGATGAACAAAACACCACAAGTGTTAAAGATTCACCGTCAACAACACCGATCACTACCACGTCCACCACAACGAAGGATACAACAACTCCGGCTACGGTAGCCCCTACATCCTCAACAACTTTAGATTCTGTGGAAAATAATTCGTCGGAGGAACAGTTGACGACCAATCCCATCGTTGTGCCTGAAAGTGAAGAACAAACCACAACCGAATCGAACGAGGACTCGAATCAGCTCGCTCAGGATGTGAACGACTTTATCCATGATCTGGCAAATGAAGTGCGATCGAGTGCAAGAGACAAGCCGCAGCGCCCACAGCAACCGAAACCTAGCCCACCTAAGTACTCTACGGTACTGCCCACTACGCTGCCGGAACGATATGACTCTAAATCGGTCGAAAGCAATGAAGATGATCAGGTGCAGCTGAAAGTGAATCCCAGCGACGAGCAGACGACTAACGGCCCTTCACTTACAGAGGATCAGTTCCGTACGCTGTTCGAAAAGTTGCCTTGGATTGGTCAGCAGCGATTCCCAGGTAGGTTACCCCCAAGAGTTTACAACTTTTCCTATGATTAGATTAGGTCAGTTACGGAGCATGGTTAAAGAAATTCGTCTGTGTTTTATTTTCATCTCCGTTAGGCTACGATCAATGGCAACATCAGGGTTTTCCGCAACGCTCCAGCTGGCAGCATCGTGACGATCGTCAACGACACTATCAAACCCACGGTTCCGACAGCTTCCAAGGTCACGGATTTCACCGCAGCTCTTGGCATTGAAACGTGCGCTCCGCGGCTTTCTATGCTGACCTTACAGAGCACGCGTCGTATCAGTCGCTGACAGGGAAATACCCGAAATTTAGCCAAATAGTATGTAACGATAAGAAGAGCGAATGGATTGTTTAGGATGCGACATTCATGTTCAACTGTGATTAAGCGCCACCGATGAGAATAAACTACACAACCATCGATCAAGCGTTAGCTATGGTGAATATCTTGAGAATAAAAAAAACTAGTGCACAATACATGTCCGGCGTTTAAGATCATGCGTCATATTTACATATCACGGTCAGGAACCGGTTTTCCTACATAAACCTACCATAAAGGCATTAGTCATAGGAAGTTGCTGTTATAGCTCTGCTGTACTACGTCGGAAATAGCTCTAGCTTTTTTTTTAGCCACCTCATATTGATGAATTGTTAATTTCTAGAGCGATCGGGAATGGTATTGCTTGTACGTTCGAACACGCGCAAATTACGCGAATGTTTCGCTTGGATGATTCATAAGAATGATAAATTGAAAGCGAAAAGTTTAGAAGGCTTGAAAGATACATCGACAAAATACTAATTTTGACACACGACAACAAGCTACGTCGCAGGTTTTTATAAAAAATAATTTTCTGTATGTGTTTGTGGTTCTTGTTTGTGCAAATATGCCTAATTGGTTCGGGTGTACGATTCAGTTATAAAATAAATTTAAAACAGAGACTTTAAACTAAACAAGAAAACAAGAAGATTTCGAGCTCCTTGATGTGTTAATTACAATATATTTATTGAATGTATTGAACAATTGAAACATTTGAAGAAAAAACACGATTAAAATAATCTATTACGATATAATTCATTACATGAAGAATATTAAACATTATGAAATGTCAATGCTTTATCTTCCATTCCAGTGATTATTAAAATAAATAAACTATTCGGACTTAAACACGAAATAATGTTAAAGAGTAATAAGATCAAAGATGTGAAAGTTTGTTTTTTTTGTTTTCATTTTTTTATATTTTAAAATATTGTAACAATTACGATACAATATGGCAGCCGTATAGAGAAATACAGTAGAACGTCGATTATCCGGGCAGCTCGGGACCGGACGGTTGCCGGTTAATCGATTTGCACGGATAATGGTCCAAGAAATGCCATTTTCATATAAAAATTATTTTATTATTCGTTTTTTATTAGTTTTATGATTAATCTAACTTGAATCAATCGATTAATTGTTATTAAAATATTATTTTGATCA
>AXCO02006242.1:0-16762 GCA_000473525.2 Anopheles melas | reverse complement strand
GAAAGAGAGAAAGAAAGAGAGAGAGAGAGTAAGTTTGTTTTTAATGTCACTTACCGAGTCGTGTGCGTGACGGAAGTCTAGTGAGCTTTCGCCCGAAGACTTGTCATCGCCCCAGTCGATCTCCTTCTTTAGCGACTAAAGAGAGAGAGAGAGAGAAGGAGGGAGATATAGATAGAGCGAGATTAGAATCACGAAACTATGGAACAAATACAGTGTTTTCCAAGTCAGTTTCCAATGTAAATGTTGTTATTCACCACGTTAATCCACTATATGTTAATCCACATCAATCTGATATTTCATTTCCATCAACATAATTTTTTATTTCTTCTGCATGATTTTCAACACACCACAAGCTGAACTGAGTTTTACAGTTCTTTCTGATGTGTTAAAAAACATGTGTACAAATTGAAATTTCATTACAGACTGTTTTCCGGCTCAGTTTTCAATGTGAACTAGTGTTGCGTAAATCTGAATCAGATTCATGAATCTGAATGAATCTTAGAAATAATTCTATGAATCTGAATCTCGGTTGCAATCTCGGATTCATGAATCTTCAAAGATTTATGACTCTCAAAATTCACGAATCTCGAAGGATTCACGAATCACTAGGAATTTATGCTTGAGTCTGAATTAATCTAAATGAATCAGAATGAATCTGAATTCATGAATCTGAATTAATCTAAAAAATGATTCAATGAATCTGAATCACGGTCGCAAAGATTCATGAATCACTTAGGGATTCATGAATTTCATGGATTCATAGAGCTAGAGCTTTTCATTATTCTTTCTCTTGGTGTAACAACCTACGTGTTCATGCCAACCTTTATAGGCTTTCGAGACTTCTTGGCAAGTACTAAGCAGCCAGGTAGTTTGTTTTGCTACGGGGAGACGGTCCATGCGAGCCTTGAACCCACGACGGACGTACATGTTAGGTGGGATCACGCAAATTCAATATCCTCTATATTCAATATTCATACATCTCTTAAGATTCATGAATACCTGGAGATATATGAATTTTAATGAAATTATGAATCTTATAGATTCATGAAACCTTGAAGAGCCGATTCGAGATTCGAATCACTCATCACTGAAGATTCATTTAAATGAATCACAACGAAAGACTCATGAAACCCAACACTAATGTGAACAGCATTAATAAAAACATTCAAGATGTTCTTTCGACAGCTGTCATTATTTGTGACAGCTGGTCTGTTGAACAAACCTCCTGCGATTGTTGAATAGTGCCGTTCACATTACCAACTGACCCGGAAAACGGTGTATGAAGCTGTGACTTGGGACAACGCTGTAAAAATCTCCCTTTCACATTGTGCGATGCAGTTTGCATACGGTTCGGGCGCTTACCAGAGGCACTTGCTGGACCGGGCCCATGATGCCGGACGGTCCCGCGATCGGTTCGGCCAGGGGGCTGGAGAGGCCGCTCGCGTTAAACACGGCCAGCGCGGCTGCGGTAGCCGCCGCCGCCCGCTGATGGTGATGGTGCTGCAGATGCTGGTGCTGGGGCGAACCACGCTCGCGCTGCTGCTGCTCGCCGTTCTTGCTGCCGTTGTTCCCGCTCTGGGCGGCGGCCTCAGCCGAGATGGTGGTGGTGGTGGTGCTGCCGCCCCGCGATGCCGGCCGCAGATCGGTCGCGAGCAGGATCGGGCCCGGACCGGCCGACGCCGCGTTCAGGGCGGCGGACAGGTTGGCGTTAGCGCTTGCCGCCGCATTGATCGTCATGTTCAGACCGGCGAACGCTGAAAAGTCTGCAACGAAGGGGAGGCAAGAGTGGAAGGTATTAGCGACTGAATCGAAACACACACACACACAACCATCTTTCGCCACTCCGACACACACACTTACCGACTTCGTTTTTGATCTTCATCGGTGGCTGATACTCGTCGTCGGAGTTGTTGTTGTAGGTGGCGCTGCTGCTGTTGTTGTTGTTGTTTGTGGTGGTGCCACTTGGCCGGGCCGGACCGTCCTCGGACGAGCGGCGGCGGCGGGACTGGTGCTGCTGCTGCTGCTGGCGCACCCGCTGCTGCTGCTCGGCCGTCCGCAGCAGCTCCGCGGCCGCCAGCTGCTGCTGATGGTGCTGGTGCAGCTGCTGCTGGAGCTGCTGGTGCGAATGATGATGGTGGTGATGGTGGGCGGACAGCTGCAGCAGATGCTGGTGATGGTGGTGGTGGTGGTGGTGCCGGCCGAGCAGTGTACCACCACCGCCGCCGCTGCCGGCGCTGCCCGTGCTGCCCGCACTGCCAATGTGCAGATCGTGCGGGCCGCCGCCCTCGTCGTCCTCGTCATCGTCGTCATCGTCGTCGTCGTCATCGTCGTCCTCCACCTCCTCCGGGCCCAGCGTCGTCTCGTCGTCCGGTCCGGTGCGTCTGGACCGATGGCGGTGTTGCTGCTCCTCGTTCGCTTCCTCCTCCGGTTCGACGCTTGCCGTCAGCGGGCGGCGTCCGGGTCGACGCCGCTGCTCCGCACTCTCCTCGCTGGTGCCGATCACGATGGCGTCCGTCCCTTCATCGCGTGCCTCCCGTGCAACCTTCGTTAGCAGAAAGCAAAAAAAAAGGAAAAAAAAAAGTTTAATAGAGGACAATGGGGATGGGGAAAAAAAACGGCCCGTTGCGCGACCTTACCTGTGCGACGGCGGCCGCTGCCAGCAGCATCTCCGCTGCCCCATCGTCCACGTCCTCCCCCTCGTCCTCGTCCTCCTCCTCCTCTTCCTCCTCATCGTCGTAGTCGGCGGTTCCCATCGTCACATCCCGCAGCAGCATCGCGTGATGATGGTCTGTGTCCGTGCGTAGATCGGTTGCCATCAGGGCGGCGGCGGCGGCGGCGGCCGCAGCAGCGGCACTGCTTGCCGGCCGCCGCACCTCGTCCACCAGCTCGCCGAGCGGGCTGCTGCGCGATAGGCTGCTGTCGGGGATCAGGGTGGTCGGCGCGGGCGATGGCTGCCGCTCCGCGAGCGAGGTGGAGCAGCACGCGGTGACTGGGTCGCCTGCGGCGGGTTCGTCGCTTGCGACGCACTCGTCCGTATCGCCCCCGCTGCCGGCCGGGGGCGACGCCGTCCCTATCCTTGCTCCCCGCTCCTGGTGAGCACTTTGGTGCGCGTCTGCCTTATCGCTGACCGTGGTGGTGCTGCTGGTGGTGGTGGCGGTTGTAGTAGTGTCACGTTCGCCGTCTAGCGCGGCGGCGATTGTCGGTGTAGTCCGCGCATCCTGCGGATGGCGATCGTTTACCTCCTGCTCCATCTCCTCGTGCTCTTCCTCCTCCCGGCTGGGCGGCTCGTCGTGCAGGGGTGTGGCGCTGCGCCTGCCGTCGCTGCTGACTGCCGACGCGGCCAGCTGGGAAGATAGAATGCCATCGCCCGACGCCGGCCGCTGGATGACGGTGGTGATGGTGCTGCTGCTGCTACTACTGCTGCTGCTGAGTGCAGCGACCGAGGTGAAGGAGGAACTCGAGCCCTTGCTGCCGACGGCACCACCACCACCACCGTGCAGCTGTGCGGCCGACGACGTGACGGCGGCGGCACTCGCTGAGGATAAGGCTGTGGTGGCGGTTGAGATGTCGGTCGGCGCGTCGCGATGCTTCCGGGTGAGCAGTGAGAGGGGAGTAGTGGTCGTGGTGGCGCTCGGGGCGGCGGCTGTCGACGCGTCCGCTTCGCACACCATTGCCGCGTCCTTCCCGAGCGTGGTGGACAGATTGGTGACGTTGCCGGCGGTGGCAGTGCCACTGCTGCTGCTACTGCTGCTGAGGGAGCTTGCCGAGGTGACGCTGGCACTGCCGATGCCGGAGGAACTCAAACGTTGCTGCTGCTGCTGCTGCTGCTGCGTCGTGTAGTGATGTTGTTGCGATGATAGCGAGTGTTGCTGGTGATGTTGCTGCTGCTCCTCCGCCGGTCTGTCGGCACCGTCCGGTTCGCTCGTAGTAGTAGTGGTGGTGCTGCTGCTACTGCTGCCGGTGGTCGTAGCAGTCGTGGCGGTGGTGCTGACCGTCGTCGCCGCAGCGCCCGGCGTGGTGGTGGTCGTTGAGGTGAGATACGGGCCGCCACCGCCGCCCGCGAGCGTTGCCGTCGGGAGCGTCGTGGAGAGGTTGGTCGGCAGGATCGCTTCCGAGGCGGCCAGGGTGGTGCCGCCGCTCCCGCTGCCACTGTTGCTGCCGCCAGTCGCGCCGACGCCACCGCCCGCACCATGGCTGCTGTGGGGTCGGAGTCGCTCCGGCTCTAGCTTCGGTTCCGTCAGCGGGCTGCTCTGATTTGTCATCTCCGTCAGTCCTTTGACCTGTTTGTTAGACGGAAACAGTGGGTAGAGAGGAGGAGGGGGAGGAAAAAAAGGAATGAATCAAGTCCACCAGTAGAAAGTTCACGAGCGCCGGCGCCCGCCGAACCTTACCTTGAGCGATTTTGCCGTCTTTAGCAGTGCCGAAAGCTGACAGTATTCGACATTTACCTCGCCCTTGTACATGAATTCGATCAGCGTACGCAGCTCGGCAAAGCGAACGTCCTTCAGTATGACGATCGGGTGCCGGGCCGGATGGTCGAGAAACAGCGTCTGGAAGTAGGAGGAGCAGGCCGAGAGTACAACCTGGAAGGGGAGGAAAAGTGGAAAGAAAAGAAAAAAAAAACAAAACAGTTTACAATTAGCCATCATTTATCACTCTCTTTCGCTCGCTCTATCTAAACGCTAAACAGCCCGATCGATGTGAGTATGAAACTATGTTGCGGCGAGCGATCGCGCAGCCACATCCATCACTTGCAGCGCTTGCAGGGGCAAGGGCGCACTGGCACAGACCTAACGGGATTGTTTTCGATTGTCATCGGCAATGGCCTTTCGGAAGACAAATTAACTGTCACTTGTTTGGCACACACGATGGCAAGATTAATCAACACACGATAATGCTAATCTTATTGCAAAGGTACTAAAAGGAGCTAAGGAGGAAAGGCAGCTACTCTTGTTGAAGGATGGGAACACGGAATAGTGTTTTATTCAAGACTATTTCTGAATCAAGGTTTACTTCGATCAATCATTACTTCGACAATCAAACGTAACCTTGAATTAGAAAACTGCTACACCGCTTAACAGCTTCCGTAAAGCGACATCCAGACATAGGTTCAGTGAAAGCGTCCGTCTTCTGAAGTGCTGATTGCAGATTGTGAGAATGAGATCTCCCCGCCAGCGAATTCAAGGCGAATGGCAGTGCATTTAGCAGTAATTAAGCGCCTTTGATATATTTCAATGAAACATTTCGTCTTGAATTTGAAATTTCAGTTTACCATTTGTAAAATGAAAACCTTACAAGAGCGTCTTCAGCACAGCGCGGCTGTGTTGTAGTGATGTCCAGTGATGGCTAAGCTATTTCACTTTCTCTAAGATCGTCTGCATTATTCAGTTCTTAAATACAAGAACGTTGAAAGGTGCTACAGTAGGTGACCGCTAACTGAGAGGTAAACAAGTTCCAGTTAACGAACAATGTTCGCTAACTGGAGTGACGTTTCTATGGATTGATTGTTTTGATCGATGTTGACTGGAATAAACATACCAAACTTTTTTTTCATTTCTGTTGATGTAAAGTATAGTAATTCGTGTAATAACATAAACTAATAGCAAACGTAGGCAAGAGACCCTAAATTTGTTTGAAAAATGCACATTTGCGACAAATTTCTCTTCATGAGATTCCGGATGTTTCATGTTTTGACGTTTAAGTGTTCGTTAACTGAGAATCACTCCAGTTAGCGAACCTCCAGTTAAAAAGCACTCCAGTTAAAACACATCCAGTTAGCGGTCACCTACTGTAATACTATATCAAGCTCATTTCGGTAGCTCTCATAAAAGGTGAAATGAGATAAATATTTCACCCATCCTGACAATGAAGGGTGACCATAGTGAAATTATTTTAATTTTGCTCCTGCAGTAATTGTTGTTTATACTTATTATTAGTAGCAAACTTTTAATTTGAATAAAAACAAAAACAAAAAAGAGAAAGAAAAAAGTTAACAAAAAACCAGGATTTGAACATCGTCTTTTTCGGTTCGGAACCAAAAGCATTGTCACTGTACTGTTTAGCACTAGGATTTGTGAGGAAGCAAAACCGATATATAAACAAATTAGGATGGCGGTAATCTCGATCTGTTCTCGTGCACTTCAAAATTTCAATTCAAAATTTGAAAGATTTCAAAGATACCAAGCCCGTTAGAGTCGTGAAAGTTTCGGTTGAAATCGCTATTCGCCTTCTAAGCCGAATAAGGTGTTAAATGCTTTCAAGGCCGTTTAACGCTGTTACGGCGCCTTCTTCTCCAATTGTTCTCGCACGATGCCTTAAATCTCTGTGAAAAACAAGCCACCGAGTTGCGTCCTGAGTAGGTATTCGATAGCGCCATATATGCAGCTTCTGTTGTGTATAATGCCACAGAATAGGCTGCCCGTTTATAGCTCCAGGCTGCACAGATCCACCACAGCACTGGAACACAAATCCTGCAATGGAACGACGCGATATCAACAGCGTTTGCCCAGTCAGCATCGCTAAACGGTTGTTCGTTGGCTTTCTGCTTCCTGAATAAGTACCGTAGCTGTATTCTGTACTGTTCCTTTGCTTCCACATCACCCGCACCGTTGGAATTCGTAGGCAGAATTTTCGAAACCAAGCAAAAATAATAGAGTCCGGTATATTCTGCGTAAACACGATTGCCTCACTTGCACTACTGTGTACTTCGATGGTGTTCCTGGACTCATACATAACCTGAAGAAGTTCAGTGTAATACCCAGCTATGCTCGATGAACGAAGGAAACACGGGAATAATGTTTTTATTATAAACTATTTCTAAATTAAGGCGATGATTACTTTGACAACCAAACAAGTGCAATAAGCGACGAACCCGGATTGCAAACTGCTCGTTCGATTCAATCTTTCGCACTTTTTTGCACACCAAGGATCGGATTCATACACACACACACACACACACACACACACACACACACACAAACACACACTAGCACATTGCCTTTCTGGCGCACGTGGTAACCGGCAAAAAGCAAACGCACACTCACGCTTGTGCTGTGCGTTTCAATGTTGGCCACCGTTTGAGCCGGTTCGTGCCGTGGCAAACTTCTTTTATAAAATTCTTTTTGTTGCAACAACGGCAAGAGAGAGAGAGAGAGAGGGATAGAGAGAGAGAGAGAGACATAGTGAGAGAAGGCGAAAAGCCCATTAAAATCCTTCCATCCTTGCGGGTACAGACAACAACAACACAGTAGCGCCTGCATATGTCAAAAACAAAAACTGCAATCCCGAGTGGGTCATATATTGCAAAAAACAAAACAAAACAATAAAAGGACCACACCAAGGAGGAGACCCATGGGCCCCAAAGGTGCACCACACAACGGACAAGGATTTACTGCCCTACCGCAACACACAATGGGGAAAGGGGGGGACGAGCAAACAAGCTACACACACACACACACACACACACACACACGAGCGCACATGTATTTATTTATGAAGTAATTACGGTGTCGATGCCAACGCTAATTTAAATTTGAAAATTATCATAAAGTTCGCCCCGCGCTAAATGAGCTTTTCGTCTCGGGGCGCGAAGGCCACGGGCTGAACGCATTATTCTACCCGTGCTGCTTTGCTTCAGAACAAGCTCGGCCAGTTGCATCACGGCCGGGCAACAACAGAGCACAACAACACAACGCAGCCGGACAAACAGCCGCTAGCCGCGCGCGTAGACGCGGTAACGCAAAAGCAGCAGTCGCAATGTGTTACACCGGGAGGGTTTATTTTTACTATCCTCCTCCCCCGCCTCCCTTTCTCCCCCTGCGTTAGCCCCCCCCCCTCCCCCCGGTGCGCGTGATGATCGTAAAAGTCCGAGCGGAGTCGGAGAGAACGGAGAACGATCGTTTCGATTTTTGCTTTTAGTGGCCGTAAATTTTTGTACCAACAAATGTGGGGGGTGTTGAAGGAGGAGGGGGGGGGGGGGATGGGCATGGAGGGAAGTATGAGCAGATGAGTTGAGGTATCTCTCTAGCAGCAGCATCTCTGCCGCGGGAGGGAGTAGCAGTAGAAAATGAAGCATAGCGGTGCGAGAGATGTCTCGTAAAATTGTTAAATAATTTAATATTCAGCATGAAGAAAAAAAAACCCACACACACACACAAACACACACACGCGTAGAGGTGCATCACTTATATGCTTTCCAAGCGCTGTTTCTGCTGCCAGCCAGTAACACACAGTTCATCTCCGTGCCTCGAGTGTTTTACGACGGGACAAAGATGCCCGGGAAACGCTTTTTCCGAACCGAACCGAGTTCCCCCCCATCATACTCATCACACATAACACACACGCTGCATCATCATTTTGCAAAAAAAAAAAACATTATTCTTGCTTTGGGGCTTTCAGAAAATATGCATCGAAAGGCATACACACAGCAACAGCAGTAGAAAATCATTTAACGAACACCCCGCAGAGCAAAAGCAGGAAGGGAGCCTGACCACCTGAGCGGGAGAGAGCGCGCGTAGGCGACGAACCTCCGCGCGGGGCTTTTGGGAGTGGATGTGTGTGTTGTTGGCGTTGTTGCTATTCAGTGTGCAAAACGGCCGTGGCCCAGCTTACACACGCGGTCGGTAAGGGCGCAAGGGCCGCGCGAACGCGAGCTAATCATCATTTCGGAAGCCGTTGCACATAAGGCGCGCTTGGGTGGATATGGTTGATTGGATTGGGTGCTTTCCGCGAAATGGGGGGGAGATGATGGGTGGTGACCCACCAGTCGTTTCCATCGTTTCTACCAGGAATTGCGGGCAGCAGCAGCAGCAGCAACGGCACACAAAATTGCATTTTTCACGCGTTGCACATAATTTTAAATTGCTTGCCACATTTAAATTGCTTACCCCCGTTAGCCTGCCACTACTGCGCAACAAAACATTTGGTTCCTTCTGTTTCGGTAAGCGGAGCAGGACCACCACAACCAAATTGAATAGCTTCATTCGGGATGTTATACGCCCGTTTAGATAATTTGTGTGACGCGCGATAAATAAAAAAGGGAATGAAATAGGTAGCGCATTGCCTTTTCAGCGCGTTTGCGGAAGGAATGTGTTTGCGCTTTGACCTGTTGGCGGCGGGCTCGGTAAAGAATGGAGCGAATAGTTTTATATGCGTGCACACACAGGCAGCGTTTGTGCAGTTTCACACGCTCCGCAGCAGCCTGTTGTTGTAACTTTCCTTTGAAATGGGGGGGGGGGGGGGGTTCGTCGCTTGAAACATTGCGCTTTTTTCGAAGCAATTTTAGCAAGTGCAACAAATTAAGGGGTTGTTTTTTTCTTCGTCGATACATCCCCTCTCGTTTGTGCAATAATGCTTTTTTGTTTTTCATCGATCATCTCGCAGAAGCGCTTATCTACGCAGCAACAAAAAAGCATTGGATTAATTCTTGAGAGAGAAAAAAAAAACTCCACAAAACTCATGCAGCAGGAAAAAGGGTACAAATGGATATTAATTTCCACCACCTGTACCTGAAGGGAAGCGGGAAAGTGTTGCATCTCATCTTGCAACAACAACAACAACAACAACAACAACAACAAGAAAAGAAAAAAGAAGCTACACACACCATCATTACCGCGGTGGCGCGGTGGCGCGCACACAACATGACGTCGCGCATATATTGAAAGGACAGCGCGCGATTAAAAGGCGGCATACTGGGGCGCATTTCCCACCGGGCGGGCTTTTACAATCCCGGAGAGGGCAGGGAGGGGAACGTGGAGGGCAAGTGGAGCGGAAAAGCATAAATCAGTCCTGAGCGTCGAATGCAATTGGGGAGAGGGAAAGATTCCACCAGATGATGATGATAATTACGATCGCCCTTTTTTCAACTCATCATGGTAGATAATTTTCAATCGCAGCTACACCATACACACACACACACACACTACTGCCCCCGCTGCAGGACGAATGCGCGGAACCGCACTCAGCCTGTGTGGGAACACGGGGTGGAAAAATCGAAACAAGCAGGACAGAAAGAAAGAAAGAAGAAAAAAAACAAGTGCCAAGATTGTAAGCGACGAACCTCAGCCACCGTCGGGGGACGCCGACTACCGGTGTTTGAAGGCAGCGCCGGGCAGGGGGGTTTTTAAAAGCAGCTACTTTCACAGGGATCGGGGCGAGGCGGAACTCTCTCTAACCACAAAGAGCCTTCATTGTTGACCTCCCCACAAGCTGTTGGCTGGAGTGGTGCGCTTTGTGATGTGTTGCGCCGTGTGTGTATATGTCTGTGGTTGTTATGGTGCCAATCTCGTGCGCGGATTAGCATAGAACTGCACAGCATCGTTTGCACGGGGCAGCAGCAGCAGCAGCAGGTAGCTGTGCAACAGTGCAGGCAGCACACAAAAGCAAGACCTCCAGCTGGCTACATCCTTTGACAGGTCCCTGCGCTCCCATGAATGGATCGCTGATCAAATGTGGCCGCGACCTCACCAAACAACAGCCGCTGCGGGAGGAACGCGTGGAGACATGGAGGGAAATAATAAATGTAATCGCATGTATCTTCATCTCGGGGCGCGCACCGGGACCGGCGCAGCCAATGTAGCATAGTTTTTCGCACAACGGCCACTTTTCAAAAAAAAAAAATGGAAACCGCGCTTGGGGTTACATTGCACCTCAAATCAGGTGTCCGCGGGTGTAGTGTGAGTTGTCGAATCTCCACGTCTGCTTACGGCGGTTCCTTCTCATTTGCTTTCTTGCTTGCAATTCTACGATACAAATTGGCTTTGGACGAGGGCGAGCTGTTTTTTGTGAGGCCAGCGATGTCAAACTCATTTGACACCACGCGGGGGTAAAATGCAACTTAAAATAGGAGTACGAGCCGCAATCTAGTTTCCTAGTTTAGCAGCTCCTTTCGTTTGATATTGGGATATCAAGTACGTTACAGCATTAAACCATTTGATGTTAAATAAATTTAAAAGTATTAATGCTGGACGTTTGTAGCAGATAATTTTCATTTGGCCATAGGTTTCTGTTTAAAAAAAAACATTGAGATTTTGAAAAGCTGTCAAAAACTAGAAGTCGACTCCGATCCAACTTCCAGGATTTCAGCATTATCCGGAGTCGTTCGAAAACGTCTGGAGCCGTCCGGAATCGTCTGGAGCCGTCCAGAATCGCCCAAAGTAATACAGAATAGTCGTCCAGAGTCGTCCGGAGTTTGAGTTAGGCGACTCCGAATGATTCCGGACAACTCCGGATGACTTCGGAGGTCTCTAGATGACTCCTACTCTGGAGGACTCCTCACGGAGTTGGATCGGGAGGTCGTGGAGCGATCCAGAGAAAACACCACTAGTTTTGTACTGACAGACAAGCTCTGATTTTCTAAACGTTTTGCAGAAGTTCAATGTTCTACGCTCCAATCTTCCCCCTAAAGAGTGGTTTGCGACCTGATCTTCTTCTTCTTCGCCAGTTTGACATCCCTGTTTTATGCTCATCTGCAGACAGTTTCGTTTTTCTTTTTTTTGCCAATCCCCAAAACGAAGCACGAGCAAGTGAGAGCTAGCAGTCGGGCTCGGTGGAGCATACGCTTACCAATAAGCGTACCGAAATCGTGCATTCGGCTGGAGAGAATCGAAAATATTCATTCATGCGCCCGCGCCTTTGCTGACCGCACATACACACACCAGACACCAGCAAGGTCAGGGATCTCTGCAGGCGGTATAAAATGCATTCGAAGGGAACACTACCCCCCTCGCGCTAATGGAGGATCAATGCATCAGCGTTAGCGAATCCAATTCATTCAACGCCATGTTCAATCTCTGCTTCGGTTGGAGGATTTTCTTTTCTTTTTTTTTTTTGTTATTTTATCATCGCAACGTAATTGAAAAGAGAGACTCATCACTTTCCCACGTCCATCTTTACACATGCCCTTCCTTTCGATTTGTTACGCTTTCCCACCCTTCGTCTCACCCTTCACCACACACACGCACGCACCCCCAGTAAGGACGTAAGAAATAATCCAATCGTGACAAAGATGTAAAGAGAAGAACAAAAAAAAAAGGTTCGTCGCTTACTTACGGCTTTGCAGTTCTTTTGTTAAATGTTGCAAATTTCAAAGCGACCGTTCAGAGATGATTGGAGTAAAAGTAATTCCGGGGGCAGTGTTTCCGTGGGAATGCCTCCCCCCCCAGGTGGAGAGGGTAAAACGGGGGGGGCAGGCCGGCAGAAAAGGCGAGAGGGTGACATTTCCGTTTGAAAAATAAATACAAAACAAAAAAACCCAATTTAACCTCCACCGCCGCTTTGAAGCGTTTCACGAAAAATTAAGCAAAATAAAAACGCTTTCCCGCCTCAACCGTCAACCCACCACCACATCCTCCTTCGCCTGCGCAGAAAGGTGCATTCGTCATCCGATTTGATTTACTCGCCAAAAAGGGAGCATAAAAAAAAGCATTAGCACCCCGAAAGCGCCAACAAAAAAAAAAAACAGGCGGGCCCCCAGACACCTTAATTACACCACTCACTGCCTCCTCAATGGACGCAGGACGAAATGAAATTAAACCAACAAGGCAGCGTAGCCAGTAGCAGTGCACCAGCAACAAAAAATAAGGGCTTTAAAGAAAAAACAACTTCAAACGTAAAAAAAAAACGCCGCGTTATTGACGCACATTACTCAATACGGGCGCGCACACAGCACAAATGTACATAAATCCGCCCTAACCCTAAATATCCCGGCGTCCATTAATTTAGTTGTTCTGTAAGTGTGTTATTTCGTGTTTTCACTGCACTGCGCAGGATATTGCGCGTGTTGCCAGCCAGAGTGGAAGAGAACAAAAAAGAAAGCAAAACAAAAATATAATAACTATCAACTAATAAGAACGGTGTGGGAAACGGTGCAGCCAGTGCCAAACAGGAAAACAAAAAAGCTGCCTTTAATGCATTTGTCGAAGGGTTCTCTCTCGGTGTTGGGCGAAATCGATTTTTCTTTTCCACAAGAGACCGAGCGCGCAGCAGAGAAAAATCGCATGATTCATCAATCCCCGCGCGTGACGAAAACGAGACGAAAGAGCGCCTGCACGGGCCTCCACACAAACACACACATTGCGTTGTTTTGTTTTGTGGAACGGATTTGATGAATGACGAATGCACACACATCACACATAAAAAGCCACAACGAGAGAACAGCAAATCAACACACACACACACACAAAAAAGGGAATCACAAAGTGGCGCACAGCAAGAGATTGCAGTAATGAAAGGTTGATGCGCTCGCTGCTCCTGCGCTTTCCTGCCCGTATCGATCCGGGCATCCCCCTTCGCGATACACACACACACACACACACATACACAAAGGCAACGCACATGCATGCCATCCCCTTTTGCCTGCGTGCTTTGCCCTTGTAAGGCGAACGAATTGACAAGGCACGAAGTGCACAAAGTGGCAACAAAAGCGCGGCAGCAACAAAATGAAGATGCTAAGATGCGCCGCCGCGACATACCCGGGAAAGGGGGCAAGGGAGCAAGGGACACCATTTCTAAATGAGGTGGCAACGAGTGGGACACAGCAACGGTTTGCCAGCGGACACTGCGAAAGGAAACAGCGAGCAGCCAAGGTGTTGCAGTTAATGTACACCAAATTGATAATAAATGTCTATAATTATTCCATTTCTTTGCATCATCCGGCGCGGGGAGGGAGGCTTGTATTAAAAGGGGATGATGTAAAAAAAAGGAGGCTCCCACAACCTCCACACACTATACACTATCGTCGTATCCATATATTGGGACTTTCAAAAAGTTCGTGTGCTTTATAATTTATTTAACTTTGATGGAATGAGAAAAAAAAAACACAGCCATTTTGAAGCTTTGGACTTTCCCTTCCACTGCTAGTGCCCATCATAACTTTTGTAAAAAAAGTTTAATTTTTGTGTCTTTAAATTTGTGGAAAGCTCTGCTTCACTAAGTATGGAAAATATGAAGAATCGTTCTGCAGGGCCCTATTTGCCAGAAGTATACTTGCAAGTAGTTTTCCCACCGCTTAAAAACAAACATAACTGTCCGAAAGGTTGAAATGTAGGAATTAGTCAACAAGTGACGAACCCAGTAATTTCACGTTTGAGGAAATGTTCCTACGGCATCCTTAAAAAAAATCTAAAAAATGACTGAAAGTGGAAGTTTTATTCACTCCGGTGTATATCCCAGACACTGGTCCTTTGGATTAATGTCTGTTCCAGCCGATGGAACATGATCAGGCTGACCAGCACGTCTCTGTTTACAATAAGGTAAAAACAAAACTAGATCGTTGCATGCATAGTGGTCATACAGCCAACCTGATTTCACGATAAAAAAAAACCGTAGATTACTTCAATGATACGACAAAGTAGTATGAAAAGGCAGAAAATATTTTTTTAAATTGAATGTATTACCAAATTGTCACAGTAAAGCTTCCATTTTCGCAACACCAAAAAAGCACACGCAACTTTTTTACACTCCTGACAGTATAAGGGGACCCTGTGTTGCGCTGCGCGTTGCAACCGCTGCTTCAGTCTTCACCGAATGCGGGGTGCACCTGTGCAAAAGGATACACGCGCTGCTGCTGTTCTCGGATTCGCCAGTCGAAGTGTGTGATCGGAGTGGGAAGTGGGAAGAATAGCAAGAAAAAAAATCGCACCGAACAAAGCACATGGTAAGGGACTGCAAGGAATATTGGCTACACAATACAAAAAAAGAGAAAATGATCGTTCCAACAGCAGCTTTGTGGCTGTAAGCATGGCGTTACACACACACGCCAGACACCATCAGGTGACAAATCGGATTCCCTCCAAATTACCCCGCTGGAGGAAGGGAAAGAAGATGAAGCACAGTACGAGCAGCGGAACAAAACATGAAATAAGGAGGCAGTGCAACTACCCCTACCTCTGTGTGTGTGTGTGTGTATGTGCCGCCGTAGTGTTTAATGAAATGGTAATTTGTATAACAAAGTTGTTATTAACATAAATTGAACGGGTTCGTCGCTTGGCGTCGGCATTTATCTTGTACAGCCCCGTACAGCCCGTCGTGTGCGTCTCGTCCCCCATCAGTAGTGGGGGGGGGGGAGGAGGTTTTGTGTCACTTCTTTTCTCACTTCTTTCCGATAAGTTCAAACCCCGCATCGGTGTGAAGTGCCGCTTCGTTTGATCGTGGTGATTTGTTTTTTTTTTTCTTTCTTGGTTGATGTGCATCCGAATTTATCCTTCGAGCCCGGAGACCGAAAAGCGGAACTAAATTTAATTCTCCTTCGGGACACATCCGGGGGCAAGGCGATAATTGAAAACATACGGCATTACAATACCACCGGAATCACGGCCGATTGGCGAAAAGCGACGAACCCGCTTAAAATACTTTTTTTTCCCTCAATACTCGTACACGGTTTTAAATCAAGATTGTATTGTCTGGTGGTAAAGAAAACAGCTGCAAAAACAAGCATGCGGCCTTATTATTTACATACATACATCCTTTCCAAACCGGGCACACGAGATCGTTTGCAGAACGAAACGATCAGTTTCCATCCCATCGAACGACTTGTTTTCTTCAGCTTCACCACTTTATTGACGCTTTGCACGAGTGCGAACGCGCGCGCGCGCGGGTGATTTGTTGCGCTGTGCAGCACGCGGAAGGGGTGGGAAAGGAAGGACGAGGAGGATAAGTTGGTCTATATGGCTTATCTATATTAGCTTAATTAATAAAAAAAAATCGCTCGTTAAACAACAGTTACACCTCATTGCGTCCTCGGCGGATGCTTAATGGCAATGGCCAAGGCGGGGAATAAAAAGATGGGGCAAAACAAAACAAAAAAAAAACCGGGCGTGGGATTTTATTTAATCTTTAATTAAATTGCTGCCAGATTTTATTGCCCGAGACGGTCGCGGCGAATTACTCGCGCCGCAGTAGCCCCACCAGTACCAGGGCAGCCCCGTGGATGCATCACATCCTCCTCCACTTGCGGGGGAGATTATTGCAGCACACACACACACACACCAGATCAGTGCATATTGGTGGTAACGGGATTCACCACCCGTGCACCGCTCCTTCGCTGCCATTACGCTTTGCTTATAATTACACCGAAACCGATCCGATGGTAGCATTATCGATACTTCAACGATTCGATTAAGAGCGATCTCTCTCTCTCTCGCTCTCTTCCTTTCATTCCGATTCGTTTCGTCGCTGCATCGCAAAACGCAACCTGCAAGGGCCGAAGGTGAATTAATCCCCGGCTTAACGAGCCAATGCGAGTGGGATTTCCCCCCAAGCTTCGATCGCTCTGTGTCCCTTCCCCTTTTGGTTCGCTTGGTGTCGTTGAAAAAAATTGAACAGAAAGGAAGAGGAGAGCAAGCGCACACGGGTCTCCGCAAGAGAAGCATACGCACCCAGCTGCATCGACGAGAAGCGTAATAATATGCGCTCGGGGTCGTTTTGCTCCAGCGGCAAGCCACCTGTGCAGGCAGCAGCCGCCCGCTGCGAATAATGTCGTATCGTAAAACTCTTGGCGACACTTTTGCAGCATCGCCGTGCCCGGGAAGAGTTTGGGCGCACCACCGGTGGTGTGGCTCGTGCGCCTCCGCCCGCCTGCACTTTGCTGCGCTCTAATTTATGTAGCCACTTTAGCACGGCCATTTAGCAAACTATCAGGCTTATCATTATTGTCACAACACACACACACACGTGCGCGGGGTGGAGGGGGAACACTCGTTTACGATCGAGGCGCTGGGTCTCGTGTCCCGTTTTGCCTTGCCATTTGCATGGGCAGACTGTTGGG
>KI920924.1:10095-24734 GCA_000473525.2 Anopheles melas | reverse complement strand
TTTCAGCAATTGCGTGCTAAAAGTGGAGCCATCGTTTCATTTGTCTCGCCTTTGCTAACGAGACTTGCTGTGTCGCCGCTTCCTCCCATTGGCTGCTGGTGTTAGCTAAATGGCGGATGTGCCTTTTTTTTTCTTCCTTTTTGTTTGCACCTGCAAAAGAGCTTAGGGAGACTAGTCGAAACGACAAAAAAAAAATGTCTAATCAAAACATAATGCATTTCTTTGTGAAATAAGATCTTTATAAAAAAAATACACATGCTCTGTGTAACACGTGCCTACCAAGCTTCTTCAGTGCAGCTCCTAGTGTCCTATCCCCACCGGTCCCCGGCCAAACCCGTCGCAAGGATTCAGTTTTATTGGAACGTTTTAGTTAACCTTCAACTCAGCCGCAGGCTCTCACAGCAGTGCAGCAACTGGCCATTAATCGCCCCACACAAGCGATGGCCGGCCATTTCCCTGCCGCGAAGCTGTCCTGCTCCACCGCCTCGCTTCACCGCCCCCTTGCGTCACAGAACCCGCGCGGTCGGTCATTATGCAAATACCGCCGAGAAGCAGCCCGCTTTGTCAAAATAACGACAGCGCCGACAAGCCGAAGAAAGCAACAACAACAACATCAACAACGGCAACAAAATGCAAACCTTTTATCAAGTCCTTTTGGGTGAAGCAAATTGCAGGCGAGAAAAGGGGCGACACGGTACCTTTGCACCCTCCCCCCTCCTCCCCCCCTCCCCCCCTCCCCCCCAGCACCATCCAAAACAGGGCAAAGGAAAGATATTATTCAAATCACCTAGCAATCATGATGTGAGTCCTGGGGAATGGTTGAGGCGAAAAATTCTTAGAATTTCGCATGATCTTCAACCCGTGTTGCAGGGGTTACATGGGCGGTGGAGGGGAATCGGTGGATTTATTTGGCCATCGATAGATTCTTTCTTTTGGTAGGAACTACCAAACCTTGAACCGTTTCGTTTTCACCTAACGCAGGACGAGAATTGTGCTTCCCAATTTCTTATTGGAGCACTCTCACTCTTTCGCTCTGGCTCGCCGTACCTCGCTGCTCCTTGTAGCGCCATATCGCGGGAGTTGGAGGGCCATCTTTTTATTTTCTGGTGTGTGTGTGTGTGTGTCAGCACTTTTATTTTGGACAGACGCGGTACTTTTTTCGGTGCTTCTGGAAGGCGCAGCTCGGTAAGCAGCGCAAACCCCACCGGGAACACAGTGGAGCCGTCCAAATGCTCCATACGTTTGCCGGGAGGGCAACAGGAAATGCATGCCCAGACGTCATTATGCCGTTACACACCCTATAATCATTGCCATCGTTGCGCACTTTATGTGTTCGTTTGTGGTGTACATGCAGTTATGCCGTGGTTTTTGCCTTACCTTTTTTATTTTTATTTTTTTGGGTGAGTCAAGTTTTTCCAGCGAATTGATTCGTTCTTATCTGGGGCTTCGTTGACGCGGACGACTGTCGTCGACGTCGGCGCACATTTGGGCGCCCTCGGCCGTCTCCCTGCCGCAGGGTATGCAGTCTGCGCCAGCACCGCAGACTGTGTGGCTTTCAATGCGTCCTACACTTTGTGACGAAAGACCAAACGCGATGTGCAAATGGAAGTCAACCAAAAATTTGGAGTGAATTCTTCAATATTTGTTATAACAACTCCCAGCACAACAGCAGCAGCAGCAGCATCTCAACAATGTTTGAGTTCGAAATGCAAAGCCAAAGCCCGAAACCCATCCCCTATTCCAAGACGGCCCCACGTGTTCCAATGCCCATTGCGAGGCAACGGCGAAAGATAATGGCGACCGTCAAGTGTGTAAAATGATCCACCCTATTTGCGCGGGAAGGCAGGGAGCGGAAGGTCGGTGCAGCGAGGGAGGGTTGGGGGGAGGGAGGAGGAGGAGGGCAAAAATATGGAAGCCAGGGCTCCAACCAAACGAGGCAACTGTGCCAGATTCGGAAACGGAACGCGAACGAGGGACGTAATTATACAAAATTGGCCGAAATTACGTAAAATTGCACAAATTTTGTGTACACACAAAACATACAGCAATACAGACACACACACACACACATGTGAGGTGTATGAGGTTCAGCCAGTTCATATTCCCACCGGTCGGGTTTTCGTATCCTTTTTGGTCCGCTCCTGTCCCGAGGAACGAATCGCTGGGTCGAGGTTAGGCAACACAGTGAAGAAACACATCAACAACAACAAAAAACATGACGTGATGATTCTAGTGCACTTTATACTGGCTGCTACTATCTGGCACTCCCAACTGGTTTATATGCAGTTCGCTGTTAGGGATATTACATTTTGCCTACCGCACATTGGTTGCATCAAGCTAATAATTCCAAGTAAAGTTGCACAAAAAGGCAGTTAAATCTCGGTATGGATCACTCTGTGAAACTCTGAGCTAGGAGAGCAACATGTTTACGTTACAATACGACGAAATTATGATTCTGAGCATCTAAACTAACATCTCCTATTGCATTAGTTTTCACGAGATCTTCATCCACTGAGACTCTTTTTTTTGGGTGTTCAATGTATTCCTCCAAATAGACTGCTTCTAGGAGTTCGGAAGCATTTGATTATACGCTTTTCGTCTGGACGAAGGATCACCCTGAATGATGTCTACCATCGCGAGCTCCTACCTTCTGTGCGCATCATTCTCGCGGACATCCTTAGCCGCGACCTCCGATCACACACACACACGTAATCGGTTCAGAACCGTACACGTTTTTTAACCTTAAAACTCCACGTTCCGCCCCGACTCGAGTCCCATAGCACGGGCGGCATTAGCATATCAAAATGTACCTCTAGAACGAGTCCGCTATAATTGCTACTTTCGTATGGCAATCTTCTTGCCTCTCCCCCCCCTCTGGATCGTTTCGGGGAGCAGCCCTTGGTCGTACCGTAGCACACCCAACAGCAGCCGCAGAAGCCGTAAGAGCACTGCCATCCTCCGGTATAGCTCACCTCCGCTGCTCCCTCGGACGCGTCGGAGGATAGGTCTTCGCTTCCCAGGCAGAAGGACAAATCGATTTTCTCCAATCGATCCGAGAACGCACCGAAGTGGCAGAGGGTGGGTCGTCGAGAGTTCACGGAATTCGAAACGTAGACAGACGAGAGGCTCCTGGCGGAACCGCATGAGCGTAAGCAGCCAATAATAGCCGAAATTAGGTGGTGTACCTTCGCAGAAATTCTGGTTTTTCTTGCCCAATGCGTTCCTCGCTTGCTTTTGATGCTCCCAGTGTGCGCGGAGCGAAATGTTAAGGCCGCCGCCTAGGAGCGAGAGTGCGGTCTGAGGTTAACAAGGGATCGGGGCCTTGTGCTGCCTCGCCGCCGTCCCCCCCTATGTGTGTGTGAGATATGCAGATTGAGCAAATTAAGTAGAAATCACCGGGTCAGGAAACCGGGCACCGGTGGTAAAAACAAGTCGTACATTCCGTAATCAGCCGTAATAGGGTTGCGCGAGCGGGATACACATTGTGTGCGCTGGATGTGATGGGGCTTAAAATGTTGCCACTCCGTAGCCGTGCACTCCAGGCGCTCCTTGAATACGCAGGTTACGGTGGGGTTTACTGCAATCAAGCTGCGACCCTACTTGGTACAAAACTCCAGCTCATTGACGTTCGCGGTGTCTTCGCGGATTCGACTTGTGAATTATTTTGTAAACTATAGAGTGTAGGTGATGGCATGCGGAATACTGTTCGGAGATTCTGAATTTCGGAAGATTTGGAGATTCCTTCCCAGAACGATTCGATTGGATCGGATCCTGTTTGTAAGATTTGAATCTCTTAAAGATTTCATTAGATTGAGATTGGAATTGCGATTTATTTATCTGCTATAGCGCTACACAATATATCTTGACATTAGTAGGTTAGTTGCTAGGCTGCAGGGAGAGATTAGAGAGAGGGAGGAGCATAGTCGCGAACGGAATCAACCGGGCCAGAAGAGGCAGTAAAGCACATCATGACACGAAGGACGAAGGAATGACTCAAGCCAACCTAACAAACGGTTGCATATTCCTAGTTTGCGTTATTTATAAGTAAGCAATTGGTGAGAAAGTCGCACGGAAGCCAGTATATACTGGTGTCATCCTGATACCCATCCTTGACTAGACGGGAGACATGAGATTTAAAGGACATTAAGTTAGTACGCGTTGAACGTTTTGGTACAAAGCCGTATTGTTGAATGATTATTTAGCTCAGAGCACAAGATAGGAGATGGCTATGAACAATCGATGCAGATACTTTAGAGAGCAAGAGAGCACTAAAAATGGTGATACTACGGTAGTTAGACACAATGGCACGATCACGCTTTTTGAAAACGGGAATTAGCCGAGATTGTTTTTACTGGGAAGGAAAATTTGGACATTTGGAGGGACAGAAAGACCAGTATACATAGGATGGTAGAGATTGCAACACTGCAGTTTTTCAGAAAACAGGCTGGAATTCCATCTGGATCTGGGTAGGAGGAAGATTTTAATTTAATGATGGCTTCGTGCACTATAGAAGGTATTAAAGGAAAGGAGTGGGATTCGATTGCGGGATTGGGATTGGAATTGCGATCGGGATTAGCATTACTATTCGATTTGGATTGGGACTTGATCGCTATTTCAAATGGAATAGTGATCGAATCCCAATAGGATTTATTGAAATTCTAAAATTGAAACGAGATAAGTCCTAATCGTTTGAATCGCTAATATAAACAAACATTTTTGTTGGAGTAAAACGTGAAAACTGTAGGAAACGGGACTTTATGAGAGAGTTAAAACCAATCGTTTATTGTTTATTATTATTTCTCCTTGTTGATTCTGAGATTCGAATTCCTCTTAGGATTCATTTTTCCAACACTAATGCGGTATGCTTTCGTCTATAAATGTGAAACGATGGGCGAATTTGGTAGACGCAACCTGTCGGCTTTCGTTAGTTTGCATTCTATCTGGAACAGGCATGAGCACCTCTGGTCAGGTGACTGCCGTCCTGCAAACCACTTGCCTTCTATTAGTTGCCTTTTTTTCTCCTCACACGATCTATAATTGCCCGTGTGACCTTTTTTGCATGCCGCTGCTACTACTGCTGCTGGTTCTGCTGGTGCTGGTTGGTGCTTTAATCTTTCCACCCCAGTTCACGGTGATTGTTGCCTTTAGTACCCTGATGTACCCGTGTAACTCTTTCCCCCCCCCCCCACTTGTGTTTCCCCGAGCAAGACTGAATCATTTGTTTTCAATATTGTGTTTTTTTGCACTACAAAACTCCTCCATCCACTACAGAGGAGATCGTTGCGCGATTACCAGGGTCGTGATAGCTTCGATTGAAAAATTAAGCAAATTACACACACGACGACACACGGTGTATGCATAACCGACCGGTTATCGGAGTCCACCCAGCCGATCGGGTGGCTGTGTCGCGAGTGCCTGTTCTTGCTGTGGAAATTTAACTTCCACCGCCGATCTCCAACCAATTACCGCGCCAGCTATTGGAATGTGTTCGATAGTTCTGAGTAGGCCACAAATGAAGAAAAAAAAACGGACCCGGCACAACCCAGCGCTGGACCAACTGCTCCCCCCGAAACGCTTCCTGACGACCTCTGGTGTGGAGCAATATTTATTCAAATTGCACCTCCGCGGCGCGGCCCCTTAAGTGCTACGAATCGATTGCAATAATTTTGCCTAAACTGTTTTTTTTTTTTGTTTTCTTCCGTCTACTCCGTTTTTTCAGCAAGGTGCCGGCGTACCTGAACGTGGTCGACATTGCCGGGCTGGTGAAAGGTGCCGCCGAGGGGCAGGGTCTCGGCAACGCATTCCTGTCGCACATCAGTGCGTGCGATGCCATCTTCCATCTGTGCCGTAAGTGTGTCCTTCCATCGCGACGTAATTGCGCCCGAAAGTGCGTTAGCGCTAATGAAGCGTTTGGGTTTTTTTCCTTCTTCTTCTCTTCTTCTTTCTCTTCCAAATGCTCTACTCCCCTGCGTAGGTGGGTTTGACGATCCCGACGTAACGCACGTGGAGGGCGAGGTCGATCCAGTGCGCGATCTGTCCATCATCAGCGAGGAGCTGCGGCTGAAGGACGAGGAAAAGCTGATGGTCAATCTGGACAAGCTGGAAAAGCTGGTGACGCGCGGGGGCGACAAGAAAAGCAAGCCGGAATATGTAAGTTACCGTGCGTACTGTCAGTGCGCTGCGGGTACAAATTAGGCGTGTTTTGTGTGTCGAGGAAAGCCGTGTGTACTGGAATTTCGGAGCTCCCGCTGAGAAAGTCGTCACGGGCAAACCCTCGTTTGGAGAGTGGTTTTGCTCCATCCTTTTGCTTCATTGCTTTCATTCTACGCGTTTGAAGAAAAAAGGCGCATCATCAATCATGTGCCTCACCGAACAAGTTTGCGCTTCTAGCGGCGTGTTTTTCGTTACACGATACCCAATCGGAACGTGCGTACCTCGGATCAACAACATCAGATATGCTTCGGGTTTGGGATCAGAGTTCACGATTGGACCACCTGTAAGGATTAATTTAATGTTTACCTCACAAACGTTCACACTTTGCTTCCCCCACCTGATCCGCCACACAATCGGCACAATTGATTTTACCTCCCTCGAAGAAGCGACCGGCCGTGTGTCGTCATATATATTTTATATCGATTGGTGTCACTTTCCTCTCTCTCTCTCTCTCTCTCTCTCTCTCTCTCTCTCTCTCTCTCTCTCTCTCTCTCTCTCTCTCTCTCTCTCTCTCTCTCTCTCTCTCTCTCTCTCTCTCTCTCTCTCTCTAACTTCCCTATAAACCATTTCCTAGGTGCGGTTTTGAGCCGTGATTTCGGAGGAAATGAAATTAACAAACCCATTTATCTTCATCCCACCCTAATCATCTCCCGATCACCCAGTTCGGTTCGACCTGCAGCCAGCCAACCGGAATCAACCGTCAGGTTGTTGGTCATGGTTGAGACGCACCCACGGCGACCGCAGAACTAATCAGACGGGGAAGAAGCACTAAGCGGATGGGTGTCAAAAGAGCATCTAAATCTATTAACAATCAGCTAAAAATATAGATTCATGCATCATGCTCATTGATCACTCCCGGCATGAATGAAAAGGGGGTGTACCACCGCAACCATGCAACCATTCTTCCCCGTCGCTGAAATGATGCGGCGAGAGCTGTTTCTTGTCAGTAGAACACGGCCTGTCGGGCATGTCTTTCCCTCTGCAATACTGTTGCTGAGGTCAACGGGGTGTGATCGTTGTTAAATAGTTTTTTTTTCCTCGGCATTTCATCATCAATTTGGGTCGATCGTTGGGTGTCCTAGCCGCAAAGCTGGCAGGCTTTCCGACGGAATGAATGAAACCTTGGCAAGCTGTAGTTAAATGTGCCTGGTAAAGTGAAAAGGTGTATGCTTTGTATCGTTGTATGTGCAATTTGTGCAGCTTTCTAGTTAAGAATACGATATAGAACGACCTTAAAATGATGAAAAAGAGGATGAAAATTTTGTTCAATTATTCGATCAATTGCCACTAAACGATCGTACACAATCTCTGGTTGGTTTGAGGCAAGATTTTTTTTTTTATTTTATTTAAAATCACATTATTTCGGCTTTAACCATATTTTCGTTTGAGGTCGATTTTATCTGTCAAACTAAATGTGTGGTGTTTTGTAGAAACAATCTCAACTTAATTTTTCATAATCGTTATATTATTAAAATCATCCAAATAATCGCAATATTATACAAAAATTATACAAACGTGCGTTTGACAGCACGTGCGATAAAATCGCATGCGATGGAGCACAGAGACGGGCCTTATAACGATTGATTTAAAAATGTCGTTGGACGACCCAATTTTGAGCGCAACCCTGGGCGTTTGAGTGCCAATTAGTGGTGGAAGAAGCGAATGAGTGAGATCTCAAAGTCGATATTAGTGGTGGGAGCTCAGAATTGGACCTATCCGATTCCGATTCCGTGTTCGGAGTCAATTCCGGAGTCGATCCTGATGCTGGAATTGAAACAGGAGTTGGTTCCGAAATCGGCTTTGGAATCAGAATCGGCTCCGTAATCGAAATTGATTGAGAATTGGGAATCACAATTTGCCCCGGTAACGGAATCAGAATTGACTCCAGAATTGGAATTAGCTCCGGAATAAGAATCAGTTTTTCAATTGAAATCATATGTTTTAGAAGCGAAATCAGTCCGAGAATCCCCATGAGAATAGATCGTGCAAGGGAGTAAGTTTGGTGTCTTTGCGGCTATCAATACGCGTCAATACATCATTGGATCCAAACGTTTCTTCTTATTGAGATTTCGATTTCCTACTATCCGAAATCGATTCCAGAAAACATCGGAGCTTGTCAGAATCAATTCTGACGGAAACTGTATTTTCCCATCACTAGTTCCAATCTAAGAGACAAAACTCTTTACAGCCAAATCCATGTAAATCATTCATTCAACAGCAACAAAGCACCATTTTTAATGCTTTGCTTAGTCGTTGATGCAACTGTCAAACAGCTCAGCTTCGCTCTAGCGGTACGGTGAATGGAAAACATGAAAGCATACAAACAATAAGTCCCCATCTAGGGTGATAAATTATTCAGTTCAATTGAATTAACTCGTGTCTTTTTCTGCCCGTCACTTGGTACAGTAACTACAAAAACCGACGGAAGGATTGACTCGGGAGGCATAAGTAACCCCCGCGGCGGGTGGCGGGCCCCTTCCACTGTGCAAGAAACTGTGCTTTACAATAGCAGGAAACCGAACTGCACGCTCCCAAAGCTGCTCAAAGCTGGTGAAACTCGCCCGGAAAGGGGCACCGGAGCGGAGTGGCAATATCCGAAAACCACTCAAGCTACAATCGAATGTCGCTGGATGGCACGTGATAGATAAGTTTTTGGAGTTTATTGTTGTTGTTTTTTTTTGTGGATGATGTGTATGCTGCAGTGAAAACGGCGCATTCGAAGGAAGATTAATCATTTCATCGGGAACAAGGGGGAGACGACGGCAAGCAGCTCAGAACTTATTGATTGCTGTCCATTTTCACTCTGCTGTCATGTCATGGGGAGCCGGGGAGTTTGGGGAGAGCAGACCACCTGCCGGGTATCAAACGAGGAGTGGCAGTGTTTGGAATAAAAGCCTGTTAAAATAGACCCATTAGGATGCATAATCGTTCCGTTGCCTCATCTATTGCGGCTTGTTGTGGGTAGAATCTATTATCTTATTAACAAGCCGTTGATAGAGTATGTGTGTGTGTGTTTGTGTGTGGGTGGATCAGAGGTGGACATTGTAATATGATTCTGGGACGTTCATTTCTGCTGGAAGCGTTACCTCGGTCGGTGAAATTTCCTTCCGAGAAGCAGTGCGCACCACCCTTCATGAGCGGATTGATACATGAACGTAATTTTCCCATCGACCTAACAGCCATTAATCATTGATCCAGGCATCGTTGCTATCCTTGCCGTTGTCTTTTGTGGTTAAAGTATCTATATTGTACACAGCTACAGCGATCGATTGAATGAAATGAATCATTTATTTATGATGCAACTTGCCGACGCATGCATGCATGCTTCAGCGATTGCAAGATCCCTCTCCAACTGATTGTCATCCTTTCTCCGTATGCTTTGCGTTGTTCGCAGGAAACACTGCTGAAAATCAAAGAGGTCCTGGTGGATGAGAAGAAGCACATCCGATTCGCCGACTGGAGCGCGCACGATATCGAGGTGCTAAACAAGTACCTCTTCCTGACGTCCAAGCCGTGCATCTATCTGGTGAACCTGTCGGACAAGGACTTTATCCGGAAGAAGAACAAGTGGCTGCCGAAGATCAAGGAGTGGGTGGACAAGAACGATCCGGGCGCCCCGATCATCCCGTTCTCCGGTGCGTTCGAGCAGCAGCTGACCGAGCTGGAGACGGACGCGGACCGGAAGGCGTACGAGGAGGAGCATAAGTGCGTCTCGGTGCTGGACAAGATTATCACCACCGGCTACAAGGCGCTGCAGCTCGAGTACTTCTTCACCGCCGGCCCGGACGAGGTGAAGGCCTGGACGATCCAGAAGGCGACCAAGGCGCCGCAGGCGGCCGGCCGCATCCACACCGACTTCGAGAAGGGCTTCATCATGGCGGAGGTGATGCACTTCGCCGACTTCAAGGAGGAGGGCAGCGAGGCGGCCGCGAAAGCCGCCGGCAAGTACCGGCAGCAGGGCCGCAACTACGTGGTGGAGGATGGCGACATCATCTTCTTCAAGTTTAATGCCGGCGCCGGGCTGAAGGATGCGAAGAAAAAGTGATACCACCAGGCAGCCACCACCATCATCGTCGCCCTGCTCTACATCAATATGATATTCTATGCGCACCTGTTTCTGCCCCAGCTCAGCTAGAAGGCCTAGCAGCCCGGGGACTCTGGGTGTGGTTGTGCATACATCTCTCTTCTTTCGCTAAAAAATAGAAATCCTCCCCGAGATCGGATCGAAAGCTGCAAACAGAAAAAGAAGAAAAAAACGGTCGGCTTTTATCGTACGTTGTACTGCAAAGAAGCTGAAGCAGAAGAAGAATAAAGCAATCGCATTGCAATGGGCTTGCTAACGCTACAACCGTTACTATGACTGATCAACTTTAGGAAGAGGATGCTTGAGGAAATCAAACTCTTGCTAAAGGGGCGCATTAATATCTTATTTATCAGTTGAATAAAATTGGAGCACAAAGCTAATCGAAACATTCGCTGTTTTACCAATTAATGCTGGAAACGTTCTTAGTAGTGGTGGGAACTTAGAATCCGATCTACCCGATTCCTATTCCGTGTTCGAAATCAATTCCGGAGCCGATTGTGGAGTTGACTCCAAAGCCAATTCCGGGGTCGACTCCGAATCTGGAATTACATCCGGAATCGGAATCGACTTGCGAAACGCAATTTACTCCAGAAACGAAATCAGACTTGCCTCGCTAATTCTAATTAGCTGCGGAATGAGTATCAAAATTCAAATAAGATGTTGCTATTAGATTTGGTAGATGGAACTGCAATCGGTATGTTAATCGGTATGGTAAGCGAGTTTGACCGATGTTACCATTTAACTGCCAGAGAGCTAAAAAAACGTAAATTAAGGCCCATCTTCAAATTAATGCAAGGCTGAACAAAAACCGACATGCTTTTAACGTGTTACCAAGCGTTTAAGCGGTGCAAACAGAAAAATGATACAAATTTAATTTCAGATTCCCTGCGCGTTATTACACTAGAGGCAATGATTCGAATGTCATAAAGCTCGTTGGAATCAATTTTGAAAGCCAAATTCCAATTCCTTCGACCAAATCTAATAACCCCAACACAAGTAAATTTGGATTATATGCGAATATCACTACGTAGTATCATTGGACCCATTGTATAGTAATCAACTCGCACAACTTTAGCAAATGAACCCGTAATGGATTCAACCCTCATATCAAACGCCCTCCTGTACCAAGGACTGACTATCCGGCTGCGTGGTACTGAATAAAGTCTCGAAAGCATCTGTACAAGCCGGCATATCGCCGTAGGACGTTTTCGCCAAATAGAAGCTCATTGGCCCAAAACGCCTATTCTTACGGAGATGCCGAAACCGACACGGATTTTTGGAGCCAATTTCGATTCCGGATCCGATTCCGACTGCAGAACCATTTCCAATTCTGAAACCGATTCTGATTCCGGAGCCGATACTGGAGCCAATTCCGAAGCCGATTCCAATTCCGGAGTCACTTTTGGAGCCGATTGTCGATGTACAATGCTTTAACAATGCTCTTGTCTGTGTTTTTTTTTTCACACCACATTGTTGGCACCCTAACGGTCAAACGTTGCCATTCAAATGCTCGTTCGCAAACTGCTGCCCTCAAAGTGTCAAAAGCGACAGCGCGCAGCTGTCAGGCAGCTGTCAGCGCGGGTGATGTTTTCGCCTGGCTCGCCCCTGCTGTGGCCGCGGCTGAACGATTACCCCAAAGCCACCGACAGCCTGACAGAGAGGAACAAGTGCGTGCAAAGGGAACGGTACCAAAAAATAAAACGGCGAACAACGAAAAAACAAGGCCAGAACAAGTTTACTGCGAACAGGCAAACTACCAGCAGGCACATAGCATTAGCGAGATCGAGGGACGCCCGCCACCAGCAGCAGAGAGACACCAAAACTGGGTACATTAGCCAGCAAAAGCAAAGCAAAACTGCCGAGCCGAGCCGCCACCCCAAAACCCACGTCAAAGCAGTGTGTGTCCGTGATTCACGTGAAGCGACGGAAGCTTTGCCACACTCAAACACAAACGGGCGCAGCATTTAATTAAACGCACAGGCAAGTCGCAGGTCCCGGGCTCGCCAGACGCCAGACCCAATCTGTTACCGAGGCTCGTACGTGTGATTGTGTGAGTGTGTGTGTGTGTATGTATGTGTGTGTGTGTGTGTTTGGGCGTGTGTTTGTGCGCGCTAACACAGTCCCCCCCCCTCCCTTCCCCCATTCCTTGCATCATCTCCTCCTCCCCTGCCTGGAAGATCCCGTGGGTGCATTAGAACATCGACAAATATAGTAACACTGTTAACTGTTCGGTTTCATCATATCTCGCCCCGCGTTCGTGTGTGAGAGTGTGTGCGTGTGTTTGTGTGTAGCCACAAGGGAGTAAAAGGAAGGGCTTGGAGGGGTTGGAAGCCGCCTGCACGCGAACCTTCAAGTACAAGGGGCGAGCGCTTATTATTGCTAGTTTAGCAAGGGCCTAGCCCCCTTTCCCTTTGTAAGCAGCGCAGCGAACCGTTTTTTTTGCGCCCTATTGAACTCTGCGTGTGATCCTTTATTGATAGCTGCCGCCGTTGCCGTTCGCTTGTTCGGACGGTCATTGCATGAACTCATCGGCCGGTTCAATTGAGTCATCGGTCACAGTTCGGCCTCGTAAAACAATCCCTGTGACAGTGTGACTAATTTTTTGTATACCTCTTTGCAGCGATCGAAGGCAAACGGGTGGCGTGTAAATCCTCCCCAGTGCCAGTAAAGCCCCAAGACCGGGCTGCAGAGGAACGGAACGACCCCAGGGGGAAACCACCGTACCAGACCGGGACAGATAGCGCTGCCGGCCTGCAACCTCGTCGAAGTAGTAGACCGCATTGGCCCCTGCTTCGAAGTCAACCTCCCCCGATTGAAGTGCAAAACCAACAAAAGAAACCAAAAATCCCACCACCACCACCAACCCGCCGCCCTATCAACCGAGCCGTAAGAAAGCGCGTAATCAAACCTATCGAACACGCACACACACACACACGCGCGCGCTAAGCAATAGCAACAAGCAACAAGTTCGATAACAGCAAGAACCGAAGCCGCCGAACCCAGCCTGCTTAGAGAGAAGAAACAAAAAAAAATATGGCGAAGAAAACATATGACCTGCTGTTCAAGCTGCTGCTGATCGGCGACTCCGGCGTGGGGAAAACCTGCATCCTGTTTCGCTTTTCCGACGACGCGTTCACGTCCACCTTCATCTCGACCATCGGTAAGTTGGGGAGAGGTTCTGTTCGGCCGTTATTTTTTTTAACCTTTGCTAGCTATTTATCTGTTTTCTACTGGATGGTTCACCCTTTCGCCGACCATACATATATTTCTAAGTCCAACAGCTCAATATCACGGTTCTCGGAAAGGGCGGATCGAACGGCATCATACGGCAGCCCAAATCTAAATCGATGAAAAAATGTATCGACCTTTTGAAGCTGTATAACTGTCCAACACTTGGGGGCGGTCCCGTGGTACAGTCGGCAACTCGTACGGCTCAATAACATGCCCGTCATGGGTGTTATAGCCTAGAATGGATCGTCTCCCCGTAGCAAGGATTTTCACTTATTTGAGTGGTAATGAATTAAATCTCGAAAGCCTGTATAAGGCCGCGGGCATGTCCGCATACATTTACTTACACGGGTATGGTTTGTCCGTCTGGAACTGGAATTGTATCAGTTATCGCTCTGAATCCAAAACCAGAGTAAGTCCAGGCACTGGTCCAGGAAATTAATGAAGTCTACAGCTGTTCCTGGACTATTATGGGTTCATGATTGCTTCCAGTGCTATGATTGATTACAGGAATTGATTATGATTGATGAAATCCAGTGGTTTCATCATGATTGATTACAGGACCAGTATGTGTTCATGGTTGGTACCACGGTTGGTATGGGTTCAGTATCAGTTCCAGGACCGGTATGGGTTCATGTTCGGTTCCATGACCAGTTTGGGTTCAGTATCAGTTTCAATACCGATGTGGGTTCATGATAGATTCTAAGTCCGGTATGGGTACACGATAGGTTCCAGGACTTGGATGGGTTCATGAAAGGTTCTAGGGCCAGTAAGGGTTCAGTATTAGTTCCAGGACCGGTACTGGTTCATGATAGGCTCCAGGGCAGGCATATGGGTACATGATCAGTTCGAGGACCGGTATGATCAGCATTGGTTCCTGGATCGGTTTGGGTTCAGTATCGGTTCTTGGACCTGCATAGGTTCAGTACCGGTCCTGAAGGCATTAGGTCATGTGCAGTTCTTGAACCATGATACTGTTTTGTTTATCTCGCACAAAGACATCAAGCAAGCAGAGTCTCTGATTAATTTCGATTTAAACGCTCTGGATGGTTGGCTTAGGTACAAAAAGCTAGCATTAAACGTTAAGAAGACTAGTTACATGGTAATGACTGCT
>AXCO02006238.1:0-19186 GCA_000473525.2 Anopheles melas | reverse complement strand
AGTTGAAGCGCAAAATGTGAAAATAGTTTGGCTCGGTGCTGCTCTCCTGCAGGGATCCGTAGGCAAGTTCTCCGGTAGGCAGGTTCCGGACCCGATGTGTACCCAACGCCAACACACACATACACACACGCACACACACACACACACACATAGATTACACAGTTTCGAGTGCAGTTGCGTTGCTGGGGCGCAGCTTTTGCACTAATGCATGAATAATGCAAATGCGTTCGCCGAGCATACTTTATTAAATTTGCAGTTTTTCCCGCCTTTCCGCGTTCGGCAGGGTGGAAAATTGGCAGCCAGAAACCAAGAGTTTCTGTACCGAAAACTCCACACCCAACGGGGGGAGCGGAGACTTTTTTGTCACCCCCAGTTGCCATGGTTGCGCCACAGCGCCCACCCGGGGACAGAGAGCTAATTATAATTAGCTCTGGTTTTGTGACATAACTACCACGTGCTAGGGTAACAGTGGCAAACGCCCGAGTGGCAGCCAAAGTTGAGACAAATACAAATGTGCAATCATGACACGGCTGCTGCCACATATGCGCTTTTGCAAAAAGTTCAACTTTACAAAGAGTTTTTTTTTGCCTTGTCTTGCAGCGTTAAACAGCTTCTCAATATGAGTGATATATTTCACAAACAGCTCGTTGAGATAGAGAGTTGAGACCTTCAAGAGATTATTTTCTTGCAAACCGCAACCGTGCCAGATGTCTGAAGACCTGTAGAAGCAAACGTCTTCGAATCGTGCGCTGGCAACACAATTCCCATTTCCAAGATCTGCACGAACCTCCCGACGAGCGTGTAATTTGGCAAAATAAACATTACACAGACGCGGGTTGATTTTGTGTACAGTAGCGATACCTGGGAACGCTACAAAAGACACGCATTCACGGCAGGTAGACGTGGTGCTAAGGACCTGCTTGATCCCGCTAACCGGTACACCGGTTTGATAGAATTCCCGCCCAGCAAACGGGTCCGGGAGATCAGCACAGTGCGCGAGCACGAGCAGCGGTAGCATTTCCTTCGGGCGCTTCATTTACTACTGCTGTGCGCACAGGGAGTTAGATTTCCACGCTACAACCCCACGTGGACACGTGGGGCTGACGTTGGCCAGAGAAGCGTATAAAAGGGCACAAAACCCCCGGGCCTGAGCGCTGGCTGGATGGGTGTGCCAGCCCCAGGCACACCCGTGTTTCCGTACCGTGCGGCAACACAAGTAACATGACATGACGTAAATAGCGATGTACAGTGGCTTAGCGATGGTTGAAATGTTTGGCTCAGGTTTTTAGACATTTCACAACCCCGGCAGAAAGGATAGTTCAACAATGCTGAATGTAAACGTTCCACCACGTCCACCAACGAATGCCAGTGATGCCTGTTCCGCTCTGGACAGTTTGCGAAAAGGCCAAACACATGCAAAAAAGCTTTTTTGCATAGTTTCAAATAGCAGTTTTGTTCTAAACCTATCTAAAGTACGCTCCTAAATGATAGATGGTACGCTTTTCTTATTTAAAACTGAACATAGTACATCGAGTCGACTCTCGCTGTGCGCTTCTACCACCTTCCAAGAATCTTCATCGACCCACACACACACACACACACACTCCTAGAGCAAGCAATCAGCTCCCTGAAGCCGGTGGAAAGCGGCATCGCTAATGTTTGTACATGAGCTCGCGGTACCTCAAAAACATGAACCCTGCCCGGATCCTTGGACCCAGTCCCCTTTCCGGCTCAAAGCCAGCACAAGCTGCCCATTTGCAACTGTCGACCGGCAGGACAGGCGCCAGGAAATTCTTCGAATAGCGAGTTATTCGAGCGCGCTGAACCGAAACGGATCTGCTGGATGCTTTCCGCGAAGACAAGAACCACCGTGCATACTAGAAGAAGTGAATGAAACGCTTGGAATGTTGCGCTCAGCCGGCGGATTGGGCGCGCTACCGCCACCAGTGCTACTACACGCTTGTTAATTGGTATTAATGTTTATGCTCTGGCTAGCGTGGACTATCGTGTGCACGAGAACATATGCGATGAAGCTAATGTAACCCTTTTTACTACTGCCGCAAAGGTCGCGCAGAGCGTAGTTAGCAAATGGTTTATGGCTCGTGTGCAGCAAAGCTCTCACAAAGCTTCGTATTATTTGTTCCTTTCTAATCTTGTTCAGCCAAATCAGCCAGACCTTCATACGCGCCCTGCACTCCCCATTCCATCACAAACAAAAAAAAAACTCACCCAAAAAGGTCAACGCCACCAAAATCGCAACCACAATGGTACGGTACCCGGTCCGATTTCGATCCGATTTTGGCTGTCAGATTAAAGTTTTTAATTACACCCCGGGCAATAATGATAAAATATAGAGCCGAACTTTGGCCTCCCCCCCTCTTGAAGGGGTGGTCCTGTTCTTTACGGACAGCGGGAGAGAGAGAAAGAGTAAGAGGAAAGGAGGAAACAACATGGATGCTCCACGAAACGCAACCAAACTGCAAAATGGGATTGCAATAAAAGGAAACTTTGCGATTTCTTTGTCGCTTCGTGGAACGATGCTTGCGATGGGTGAGATGGTAGCCCCATGGATGGAGGGGCAAAGTTTGTCACCTCACTTTCCTGTTCAGCTCGAATGGACACCAGAGGGCCAGCGAGACCGACACGGGGGGGGTATTGGGAAGAAACATTCGATAATTCACCACACTCTGATAATTGTTTCTTCGGTACGGGGTTTACGGCGTTTTCTGCCTCGATCGATTTATTGCTGCTTTTATTATTGGTCGAAACTGCATCTTGCGTGTGTTAGGATAATTACTTAGCGTAAGTTTCTTTCTGCATTATTTATGGCAACCGTCAAGCGCTCAAAGACACGCATAGACGTCCATTTGCACGTGAAACTCATGTAATAAGAAACGTGATCAGTTTCGTAGGGAGTTTCGATTTAAGTAACATTTACATAAACATGCGTTTTCTTGCGCAAAAAGCGAAACGAATGAGCAAACGAATACATATACTTAAACACGCGCAACCACATCAGCATCAAACGCCATATCGGCAAAGTCTTTTAGCAAACGCGCTGATCAATTTTCGCTCGCGTCAAGCGTATTTTTTTGTATTCTCCCCATCAAACCGCCCCTTCCCAGTTGGGCTTGCGGTCCGCCCCCAGTTGGGGCCAGCTGCAAATGAACCGGGCGTCCTACCGTGCTCGTACTTCATACGCTCATCTCATCACATTCAACACCCCGGAGGGTTGCGAAAGGGGACGGAAAGCCCATCGCCATTGGCAACCAGGCGGAAATGAAAGAAATGAAAAACTCCTACCACACCAACCACCTCGGTTCGCTCGGTCGCTTCCTGCTTTCGATACACACACACACACGTACATGTATTTTTTCCACATTTGTTTCCCGTCGTCTGCCCGTGTCCACCCGCCTGTGTCCTGCGCGTTTCGAAAAAAACCCGCTCGGGGCTAGAAAAGGCTAAAGAAACAATTCCCTCCCTTCCTCACACTTGCAAGCCCCAAAACATTCTCCCCACACTTCTTATTTTACTTCACCACACGGATGCGCACTAGAACGCTTCGAATCTCATCAGTCTTTGGCGACCCCCGGAAAAAGTGATCTCCAACCTTTCTCCTTTCCTCCACCCGTGCCTCTTTCACTTTCTCTTCCTCGATAGCTTTCGAACGCAAAATACGATCCTGCCGCTGTGTCTTGCCAATTCCAATCCCATTCGATAAACGGGTGTGCGCGCACACACACACGCACACGTAGCAAGCCACATCCTTCGTCTTTCGCTCGCCGCGTGGACGTTGCCGAATGGAAATGGATATAAATTTAGATGAAAAGTCAAGAGAGCACTTACTGGTAGGAGCGCTGGCAAGGTTTGGAGGCTTAGAATGGAAGAATGGTGGGTTGGTGGAAAAGTGGTGGCCTGAAACTTTGGTCCTGAAATGCGGACGTGGCAACAAGATGGAAGCTCGCCCGCGGTTGTGCACACGTGGACGGAAACAGGAACCTACACCGTGTCAGGGAACAGGATATGCGAAGCCTCCGTATGGATGTGTGTATGTGTGTGAAGAAGGGAAGGGGTTTGGGGTTTTTGTGGCTGGGCTCGCTTTCAAACTTTGATAAAATGATTTGGGTTTTCACAAATGAAGAAAGTTGCCGTTTTTCGGGGTGCACAGTTGGAGTTGGCCCATGCTATGGACAGAATTCAGTGAGCAGAGACTATGGATACATGGCAAAGTGTTCCAGCGGTGGATATTAAACCACAAGTATCAAGATTCTTAATTCTTAATTACGAAAATATTGGGAAGTTTAGGCAATTATAGATAGGATACAACATGATACAACAATTGAAAAGCAGTCATTGCGGTATTCAAGATAAATGAACAAGAGTAACAAAAGAATAATAAATAACAATTACAGAAAAGAATAACAAGTATAACAGGCAATGTGCTAGACATAAAAGCTTGATAAAAGCTTTTGCTCAGAGCACAGGCAGGCATATCTCAACTAACGTTAAACTAACGTTTGCATTGCAAAAAATGACTTTTTTCGTATAACTGTAGAAAAAAATATGTTTTTACGAACTACCTTAGATTTTTATCAATTTCCCCTTAGTTTACGCAACAACATTGTTGAAGTAAAGCTTTTGCATCATGTTGGTAAAGACACTTTCGATGGAACGCAGCTGAGGGATGTTGAACCGGTTTTCACGGAAATTTGAATTAAATGAGTAAATTTTGACGTCATTGTTTGCTGACGCGAAGCCTGTGGAAACGATTTCCGCTTCCTGATATGTTTGTACACGTTTCACAGGTACTATTTCACTATTTAGCCGGTTGACCTCCCGGCCAAGGTCTTTATTTTCGGAATCATTTGGAGCTTCTTATCGCTCAGGTTCGTTGGCCATTCGGAACTTGGATTTCTTTCGATGCTCTGATTGTTGTCTAATAGTGCCAAGATGTTGTAGATGCCGGAACAGGTTTATACAACGTCCACAAACCACCGCACTCTGTCCGTTTTAGACACTATGGGGTGCCGTTCTTTGATCGCGCACGCTCCTGATCGCAGTTGCTTCTCTTTTTGCGGCCATTATGGTCAGAGTTCGACTGGTAGTGGAGTCAAATTTTATCTGCTCACTTATGGGATACTATTATTGAAAGTGCAATCAAAGTTTCGTAAGTGCGATTGTAAGATAAACCCATGAAAAATCCACAATGTTTGTCCATTTGTTTTAATGAAATCGTTAGAGGCTATGAAGAATAAAGGTATTTTAGTATTTTTGTTTGTTATAATCAAAATATTTCTTATTGACAAAACCTAAAACTCCTATGAATCATACATATATAAATCACCCTGAAGAACTACTTGCTCCCACTGTGCCGGGCTAAACGTGTTCACCTTCTTTCACCCATCCGGTTCCATCCGCACATCACAACCCCCCTTGTGGGTGCCGGGGGTAGCCGAGTTCGTCTTTCAAAGTAAAGGCGCCGCGGACAAAGGCTCACCTATCGCTCAAATTGATGAATATACTGGCACAGGAGAGCGCCGAACCCCATCATGGACGACCGCCCAAGCGGAAGCCTAAATCCGTCCGCACCAGTGTGCCCCAGAGGTGAGGGGGCCGAGTGGCGAAACGGGCCCACACGCTGATGAAAGGCGAACACACCATCGATGCCTTGCGGCCGTATCCCGACATCCAATCCGTCCAACAATCCATCTTCACGCGCGACGTTCGCCACGCGCAAAAGTATTGAGAGCAATTTTCCGCTACCCACGCCGCTAGCTCCTATGCATCGAGGGATCTGTATTTATATATATATATATATATATATATAGATTGTGCCTTTCGTCGTTCTTTCCTGACGCTTTTGAGGTTGTCAGTCAGGCTGGTCGACGATGGTTTATTTTTCTTCCTTTTTCGAGTTTGCCGTTTGTTCTGCTTCGTTCTTATCGTGGCATGCAAATTTAATGTATCTTGCCTTGTGCGCCTGGTGCTTCGATTTTTCGGGTCCGTTCTCGCGTTGGCCCGCGTTCGAATTGGATGCTCGCGTGGTGGACTCGATACCACGATGGTGCACGTGTGGTACCATCGTTTTCCCCTGTGTCCCTTGGCTTATCGTCCGTCCCGGCAAATGCAATGCCTAGCCGCGGGGCACAACCGGAATCCTCCATCAGGGTGACACATTAGAACGCGCGAGAGAAGAGCAGAGCCGAGAGCATGAATCGACCCGCTACCGTGAAGCGACCGCTACCGGTCTGGTCGGTTTGATAAATGGAAAACCGTATCGATTTTGCCTTACCGAAGCCCTAACCGTGCGCAAAGCACAACCATTGTGCGGGGGGGGGGGGAGAGGGAAGCGTAGAAAAAAAATTTTCGCCATTGTTACTGTGCAACATGGCCTGGCACCTGGAACGGTAGGAACTCGCTGCTTCGCACCATCAAAAAACCTCCCGCTACCCCTCCCCCATAGCTCGAAGAATCCCCCATAGGGAAAGAATAAAGGAAAAGTTGGATAGAAACGGAAGCGAGATCGAACTGGTGCGGCTAGCGCGAATCCTCTACGGTCCTACCCCTCTCCTACACATGGGACATCCAAGTTGGCGTGAGCTAGACCATCCGAAGACCACTGCCAACTTCTCCACACACACACACACACACATACACTTAGAAAGAATGATTGAAGGATCGTTCCAACGGATGGCTGATTTCAAACAGAAAGAAATGGGTTTTGTGCTTCTTTTGCTTTCGTTTTCCCCCCTGTTCCCTCTTGTACCGCTACACAGCTTCACAGGTAGCTCCATGCAACATTGATAGCGGGCACCAAGATGAAGACGAATGGTGTGTGATTGTGTGTGTGTACTTGTTCTACACACAGGCACACAAAGTGCGCCACATGGAAGGTGTGACGGAAGGGAAAGAGAAATGGGTTTTCGGTTCCAATAAATAATGTATGTACATCAGGTGTGTGTGTGTGTGTGTGTACCTTTAACCCGCCAGTCCATGGGAAAGTGAACAGTGCTGGTATTTGGGGTGGGTGGGTTTGGTGTTGTTTTTTTTTATTCTGCCTCCCATTTCCTCCCGCTTTCCATTAACACAATGCGAAACCACGTGAGGTACCGGGCTGCTCCATTTAATAGATTTTTCAACAACCCGGCTCGAGCAGCTCGAGCATCCCCGCGGCGTTGCTGGTGTATGCATGTACGTAGCTTTTGTGTGTGTATGTGTGTTTCTATGGTGAGGTACGCTAGTGGAGCTTTCGCTAGCAAGAGGCTTCAAAAGCCTCATCATTCATTTCAAATAAACCGGTAAAGAGCACAATAATAAACATCGAATTACAACCTCCGAAGGGCGAGGCGAGTCATTCTCATACTGCGTTCCCATGTTTTACACAGCTAAAACACTTGAACGTGTCAGTGGAACGGCGCAAAGGAAAGGGTTATGTAGAAATAGTAGGAAAAACATAAAATGTTTATTGCTTTTCTGCACAGTTTTTAGTTAATTTGGAAATTAATATGGAATTATACGCCATATTTAATATTAGTTAAATTGAAAAGCAAGTTAAATGCCTGTTTAGAGAAAATAACACTATTTCTGAATATATCAGTTAAATAGAAAAGTAAAAACCCCTTTAAGGGTAGATTTTTAAACATAGATACATTAACATAAAGCTTGAAATTAAGTGTTTGAGATAAGATTTCACATTTTCATAAGTTATTTATTAATATAGGGTACATATTTATTGTTATTTACTATCTGCCTGTAGCCCGAACTTTCTTGCTAATAATGAATCAACGTACAACAAGTCATAAAACTTAACTTGTATTGAAAACATTGACGGAATTTACCGATGAAGATTCATTTATCTTTCCCGATACTTTCGCTGGATACAATCCAATCACATGTCCTTCATATATCGCCTCCGAAAGAAAAGCTCCACCGAAATATCACCCCAAAAAGATTCCAATCGAATGCTAATAAAGGCGTGTGGCGAATGTTGGATTTTGAACCCAAAAGGTTACCATAATTTCTGTTCATTTTGATTTTTCACGTACGCATCAGTAAACTTCGAACCATACCAATCAAGGGCAGATTTGAGATGGTAAAACAAACCAGCACACACATTGGTATCCACAGCAAAGCATAAATCGCATAATCGAACAGAAGGGAGTCATATGTGGTTCAATTGTTCGTGCAAAGGGGAGTAAGCTAGTATGGGGGGTTGGAGGTTTCAATGTTGAATTCTAACCCCTTTTTTATCTAATGTGTGCGATTTGTGTGTACTTTAATGCCCCAAAACGCGATGGCATAGCAATTTAATGGCTCTTTAACGGAGCGAGACGATAGGAAACGGTACGAAACGTGAAGAAGATTAGCCACTGTCAAAACCATAATGAACCGTTTTTGGTAATCTTTGATTATAAATTCATCGTCATACAAGGAGTTTCTATGGACTTGTGTGATTATACTTTATTTTGTTCGTTAAATTTCATCCAACATTAGTGCTTTTAAATTTGTTCCTTTCGGCAATGTTTAATATTTCACAACGAAAGCTCCTTCAAGAAAGCATAACTATTTCTATAAACCATATCCTATCTTGTCTCAACACATACAACTCTTGTGATTGCAATTCTCCTTCGCCGAAACACTCCAGGTCCAGGTCAGAAGCGCGACCTGGTCCCGGCCTGGTCCTTACGGTAAAATGTGCTGTTAATGTTATCGTCCATAAACTATGCGCTCGTTTTTATTATTATTGTTATCGTTACTACCTCGCAGGCACACACGTGTGTACGACGGAGACGGCAAGGGGCAAGGGGAGAAAGGATGCCTTGTTATCGTTCCGAGGACCCATCCTGCTCCACTTCCAACCCATCGCCGTTAGGTCGCCATGGTTACTTACATCCGACGTAGGCCTACCCATTTCCCGGCTGCAGGACGTACTCAAAGTCAAATACATGAACATACACACACAAACACACACATATGGGAGCACAGAATGTGGTCGTAAAGTCCCTATCACACCAACAACACTCCGTACACGTTATTTTACCTCGCTTCGGGTTGTTGTTGTAAGATTTTCCCTGGCCGCGACAGACACGTTGGGCCGTGGAGGAGCTACAACTCCTTTCGGATTGTTATGTGCTACCGTCATCCGTGAGGGGGGAGGCCACGACCATTCCATAAAGGCCATAAAACGACGACTAAAGGTTGTGTGAGTGTAGCCACGGGTCAAAGAGGGGAGAAGACATCGGACAAACCCTAGTTGAAGTAGCAAAAAAGCCATTTTGTTACAAGCGATGTTTGTTATAACAGAAACAGAAACAGAATTACTTCAAATATGTCTTGAATTTCAATGTAAATGTTTAAACATTAACTTTTAAAGTTTTTAACTTCGGTGTTAATTAACCTTCCAACACTCCGCACAGCTAGCAAAACAAAATCGATATCTCTCAAAGAACGCATTTATTCCAAGCGTTTCCCGCGAGTTCAAGTGCCTTATCTTCATTCCGGCAGCCATGTGTGGCCACGCTGTGTCCCTTTTACACACACACACACACACACACGCATACAGCAGGACATCGCCACAGTCGCGAACACGAACCGACCAATCGAACGAAACGGCTTCGGAACCGGACGGAAACGGTGGGCCAGTAGACAGGTGGAAAGAAACCCACCCACTACTCCCCCCTCCCCCCTATACCATGAAGGACGCGCATAAGCAGAAACGCCTTTGGTCCTTCACGCTCCAACGAAAAGCGGAGCTAATGTAACGGGATGATAAAGGCAGCGCGCATGTTGTTTTGTCACGCATCCCCTCGGCACCACACCATGCGCAAGTACTTCCCACCCACATGTGTGTGTGTGCGCGCGTGTGCTCTTTGCACCTTTTAACCTGCCAGCAGGCGCACAAACAAAGATGGCCATTCCACCCTTCCGGGCGGTGGCGAGGGTTCGGCGAATGTTTCTTGGTTCGCCGTTTCGCTCCCTCGCGCAATCATCTCATCACAAACAGTGGCCCACACACACACACACATACACTCACACATGACCATAAGGACCATCCAGTGATTCCTTACGTCCTGCCAGAGTCCGCGGCGCAAGGGAAGAACGGGCTGGAACCCCATAACATGCCAGTGTTTATGTACGGTTTTATTTTACGGTTTTCGCCATTCGCCCTTCGCTGTTCCGGCCACGCAACCACGCCGCGGACACATCGAATGAGGGAGGGGGCTCTCGGAATGGCCGGATGCGTGTGAGTATATATGTGTGTATGGGTATGTGTGTGTGTGTGTCCCATACCGATCGTAAAATTTATGTTCGTTTCAACAAACTTTAACCACTGCTGCTGCTGCTGCTTCTGCTACCGTTTGCTGCCATCCCCTTCGGTCCTTCCTTTCTTTATTCGAGTTGCTCGAACGGAACACACGTGAGTGCTCGCATAATATGAAACTGCCCGGCTTTATTCGTCCATTCGACCCCTTCGCGCTGCTGCTGCTGCGTGGAAAATGTTTACCCTCGAGAGGACACCATGCGTGGGCTTGTGTGCGAGGGCAAGCGAAAAAGGGTGCACGGGTGCTTTCCCGCTTTCCCGTGCTCTGTTTCCGCATTCCCTTTTTGATACATACACACTCCCTCGCTACGGTCACGGGGTTTTCGGGGTTGGAAAATGGTTTCGGTGGTGTTTTCGTACCGAGCATCACAGTCGATAGCCTCCTCCCTCTGCTTAGCACAACACACATGACGCATATGTGTGTGTGTGTGTGTGTGTGTGTGTGTGTGTGTGTGTGTGTGTGTGTGTGTGTGTGTGTGTGTGTGTGTGAATGTGTGGCCCGAAAATGGAAAAAACTGTCCAGCGGAAAAATGGAAGGAAAAATGAAACGAGCCGTGTTTATGACGTTGGGAAACCTGGGTGGGTGTCCCAAATGTGTCTCCGAGCCCATTAGGATTATTCGGATACTTTACCGTCCGCTTCGTCCATCCAGCCGGGAAATGGAGGAAAACTTTCCCGTTTTTTTTTGGCCATCATTTTCCAGCACTCTTCTGCCACTTTTCTCTTTCACCGCATCATCCTCAGTAATGAGACTGATTGGACTGAAGGATGCTGGGGGGAGGGGTGGCAGATGGAATGGAGACTTTCGGGTTCCGTTAATATCACCTCGTTTCGCTTCGCAAATGTGCCGGCTTTTTACGAGAGCGCCGTTTGCATTTATGCGTTCGCTCATAAATTATGTTTTATTTCCGTACGCGCACGCACGCCCGCACCCACGTGTGTGTGTGTGTGTCCCCGTGGTTATTGCATTAATATGGGACCCGGGGAGCCGGTTTTATGTCAGTGCGACGGCCGGGCCTTGGGTGCGCCTCATGTGCCGAAACTTTCATTACGACCATCGCCATTTGGCCATCTTTTACGATCTGGGTGCCGTATTTCCTTAAGGGTTGGGTGAGACAGGGGAGTGTGGAATGTTTTTCCCTTCAATGTCCAGATCCAGGTTGGCCAGAGTGATGTGTGACAGTGACGGCAAGGGAAGGTGGGACACACACGCAGGAAGATAACAGTTGCTGGGTTTAAGGACCAATTTCGGCTCGCCAATCAGGTCCACGTGCTGGAAATAAAGTCTATTAATTACGCCTATATGGCTCCGGAATGGCTCTGCAGCAACATTTTCTTTTTACTCGCCGCCGACTGCACTGGTTTGATGGGTTGATTGATCAATATAAGCGAACGTGATGGGTGCAGAGATTTACTGTCGGTTTAGAGTTGGTGGTAAATGTTATCAAAACATGAATACGTGTCCGCAGAGCAGGTGGCTGTTTGGTTTAGCGTTGGCAGAAAAGTAAACGCTTCTTTGTTTACTGCATATAGCATAACATTTGCAAGCTAACACAATGTATTTCTGTAGGAATTATTATAAACTATTTCCCAACAATTTCTCTTTAAGTCATGTCGATCCATTCAATGAACATTTTTAACGTTTAAGACGTCCTGTCTGCTACTTCTTCGTCATCCCTTACGAGTCCTGCCCGTGCCTTAATCTAGTCCATTAAACCCGTTCCAAAGAGCTGTAAATGTGCAATGTTTGAATCTCTCCGTTAGTCAAATTAGCTTATTTAAGGTTGGTTCAATGTTCTGTGTTAGTAAATTTACACCCAGATGTCTTTTTATAAAGAACCAAAATTGAAAAAAATTATCCAACAGGAATCAGAAGTTATGTTAAGTCGTATAGGAATGATTTTTTTCAGCCCAATGTTTATTATATGTGTTGTGCATATCAACAGATGTTGCCAAACATGCAAGTTAACTAAAAATGTATGTTAATGCAACCTAAATTAACAATGTGATTTCTAAAACCTAGTTTATAACAACTCACAAGAGAATACTGCGATACTGTTTATAAAGCTTTTTATATGAGTTTCAGCAAAATGGATTCATTCAGTTTGCTAATTACACAAGTTAAATGTTTTCGATTTCTTTCGATAATGAAATGAAAGTAAATGTTGTAATACTATGTAATGAATTAATTGTACATGATCTTAAAATAAACCCGTTGAAATGCTTTCTTATTGTATTACATTTCTTTACTTAATCTAATAAAAACCATCCTACCTCAAAACAAACAACTCTGTATTTCGACCATTGTATAAAAGGTGGGGTGTAAATATGCACGACACAAACAACAACGTTCCAGTACAGTCAAAGGGAGCAAAAGAATCTTCTCATTCGCACATACGCATAAAGGCACATATGAGTGGTAGCAGCCATTCCGTTCGATAAAGCTTCGAACCCATATACGGAACGAAAAGGAAAAAAAAACACACACACACTGCAAACGACCAAACCTCCGAAACTTGTTAAAAACGAACGAAGAAGCATACAAAAAGTGCAAACACCTAAACCATCGATTACCATTGCTTGGTCTCGTCGATGTGGTGCGTAGTTTTTTTGTCCTCTCTACCTCCCCCTGTCCTCAGCGCCCTTTTCAAGAAGGTAGCGAGCGTTCGAGTGCGCCATACGCAAACGCCATCGCGCACCGTTTGCTGTTCTCGGTGGCACATAAGTAGGTGATAACGACCACTTTTCGCGCGTTTACGACGCAACCCGGAACGACTGCACGCATCGAACTCCTTCACGGCCCGGCGTTATCGACGTGAACCCACACGGCTAGCCAGGACACACATACAAACACACACACACACACACACATGTACACAGCAACAACAGCATCCAACGGCAGCCAAAAATATCAAACTTACCTCCCTTCTTTTTAAGGATGGCTCCTGCACTGAAAACAACAACGAAAATAACAACCACTGGAGGAAAAAAAATGGAAAACACCAAGAATCGTTATCTTCACACTCGCCATTCGCATTACGATTTCATCTATTATTTATGCAGCCTTCCAGCGCTGGAGTGTCACACTGGGAGTGGTTGTGCGTGTGTCACCGTATCGAAGAAGTAGTTTCTTCTCCGTGTGTTTTTTTTATTTTAGGTTACGCTACCCACCCTTCCCACTCCCAAACACGCATTTCCATTTCCAATCTTACCCCTCGCGTACCGGGAGTCCTTCCAGTTCGTTGGGGAGGTGGAAGCCAATCTGCAAGAAAATGGCACCGTAAAGCGGAAAATGATGTTTGCGAATTTCACTTCGCGTCCCAGCGGGCCATCCACTCCACATGGGCGGGGAAGAGGGAGGATGAGACTGGGGGAAGGTTGGTTGCGAAGCAAAAATGCTATAGCAACCGGGTTGGGCGCGCGAAGCCGCCGTCCAACTCGTACACTTGGCGAAGAAAAACAACCCCTAAGAGAGCGCGTTACGGCATGCGTGTGTTTGCGTTTCTGGTGCTATAGCGGAAAGAAGCAAAAAAAACAAGGGGTGCGGGGGGGGGTATAAAACCTTTAACCCACATGCACCAAGGTGTCGACTGATAAAACCTTTTCCACGCCACGCCAAGGATCAAATGAACATTACGCGAGCGTATCTCGGCCGCGCAAACGTACGCGACGGGGCTTCGCGCGAATGGTTACGCAAAAGACCCGTTCGAGGGCATTCTGACCACGGGAGGTAAGCAGCAATAGGCTTTCCGGGCCACCCCGTGCCCGCCCGATAATCAGAAGTAAGTGGAAGTGGTGGTGCTGTAAATTTTAATGCACGACTCTTTTTTTTTGTTCGATGCCGGCACACGGCACACGAGCTAATGATGAAATACAGGCACCGGTGGTACCTGCGGGACGATAGTACAATCGAATTTTCATGCTTTTCAAAGGCTGAGTGAGCCAAAGGGAAGGCGCAAGATGGTGGAAAAAAGCACAACCCCAGCGCAAAACACACCTACGCAACTTCCGGTCGCTTGGGTGACATCGTTGACCTGCTTGAGCAAGGGGCGCCATTTTGAACATTGGCCCCGGGTACATTCGCCACTCCTACATCCGCGGCAACTTGAGCACGGTTATCTCAATGCAGGCCAACGGGGGGGGGCGGGTTTAGATGACGATCGAAGAGTCCCATTGACAGACAGCTCACACTGGTGACAGCTGCTCTTCGTGTGTGCCATTACTGTCGATGGCTAGCAGCTTCCTGTTCCACCAGTTCTTCCCACCGAAGCGTTTCGTGGAAGATGAGCGGGTCCCGAACGTGGTGGTGATGGTAAAAAAAATGGCAATGGAGCGGGAAAATTGAGCCCCGAAAAAGACACTGACAAACAAACCCATTAGAGGGAAGGTTGAAATTTGTGGCGTGTGCGAATCAGAGTTGTTTGCCAGTGGTTTACTGTTTTTATTTCTTTCGTGCGTAAGTAGCTCGAGTACGGCCCTGGCTTAAACATTACTTCAGTGAATGTTTCACACTGTGCGATGTGGCGTAAGGTATGTTGTGGAGCGAGCTATAGTTGGTGAGGGCCTTACTCAAACTATGTTCTTCTACTCAACAAGAATCAATCTTGCGTCGTTGGAGTCTTCGTTGGAGCATATATTCTAGGACAAACTTTCTCTTGGTTGTCGCACCACAAATCACTATCGTGAGTGCTTTATCGTGTATTTGGATGTCCAATTTGCAGCAAAAGTTCTTACGCACTATGCGTCCGAGGCTGCTTCCAAATACGCACAAATCATACGAATGTCGTTTAAGAACTATATATTACACACAAAAAAGCTTTAAATATAGCAGGTTTTGCTACACATTTCATGGCTACATCACCTTCATTGCACAAACGAATCAAGATTGTTCTTTATTGTATTGCCATAATAATACTAACTTTATAAAATCTCCCCAAACAACCCAACAGAAGCCCTTTATTTATGCTCTACATGGACCGAATCTCTAATAGCACCAGTGTGCCAGCTGCACCGGCAGCAGAGAGCTTCCCGTAGCTCGTCACCCCCACAACAGGAGTGAGCCCGCAAACGAACTGATAATATCAAACGCTTCAGTGACTTTTCTAATGAGACAGCACCATCCATCTAGCATACATCCACGCATCCCGCATCCACCATCAACAGTTTGCCCCTGACGTACCATTATGGAGCAAACGGTACGGGCTAGCAACAGCAGCAGCAGCAGCAGTGTACTTTCTTCCAATCGAAGAAGCATGAGTGAAAGCGTACCTCCTGCTCCACGAGCATGTCATTTGATCTTGTTTTTTACTTTTCACTCGATTTTTCGATTACAAATTCCCTGCCAGGAAAGTATAAGGGAACAAAAAATATCCAACCCCCGTACCCAACCCTTCTCCTTCTCCGCCTGTGTCCGTGTGTATGAAAAATTTGCAAACGTGACATTAACCTATCGACCGAAATGGCGAAGGGATCCAGCAATCGAAGGGTCGACCATTCTTCTTATGCTTGGCGCACACTCTTCTTATCCCTCGCATTACCGGCGTCCCTTCGGTGCGCGAGCAAAGATTACTTTCATCCACTGGCAGTGGCCACGCTTCCATCCATCCTAGCCCACCCCACAATTCGCAATTCGTACGGTTTGCGAAAAATATTTTCTTATTTCATTTGTTTATTCCCCGCCACCGTCACAGGGTGAGCGTGCGGCGGGGTTTATTTTTTGCACTTTTGGCCTATTCCCCTGGCGACGAGATGGGTTCGGTGGCGGTGACGAGAAGGGTACGGCGAGAGTAAGTGGGGAAAAGAAAAAAATAATTGGATCGCACCGGCACCACACACCGTGTGCTGCGAAATGTGCGTTTAATATCGAAAAGGGCGATGCGTTCGATGATGAGCACATGAGGAAACGGGTGCCCTGGTGCCTTAGAATGCTGAATAGCTAACGAACCACGTTCCCCGGGCTGCTGCTGCTGCTGCTGCTGCTACGATACGCGAAACACTTGCCAGTGACAGGCATCGACAGCACCAGCCATCGGGAAACCCCATTAGGATTGGAAAAGTATTTATTAACGCGTTCTGCCACTTTTGGCGAGTGTTTTCCGGGCCCAGGGGGCAATGCATCAATTTATGGGTTGGTGGAATTGCGTAAGGACAGATTGTCGACGCATCTCTTTTATTGGATTGAAGCTGTATGATGTAGGCTGAACATTTGGTTAACTTTCAGCCGTTTAATAGTTTCTTCTCAATAGCTGCTTTAAGTAAATAGTTACAGCAATACAAAGAATTACTGACCATTGATCCGCTGTTCATTGTCATGCAGCACAGTTAATGAAGAAGTTGATCATACAGTGGAAAACGGAGATTACGATTCAGTAGTTTGTTTAGAAGCATCTGATCACTAAGCAGTAGCATATGATCACAACAAACCCAAGTAGCACCACATATTCTAAGAAAGTTCTTGATCCCAAGTTAATAGTGATGAATGCAATGTACAGTGTACAATGAATGTACAGTGACACATGCTATTGATCGTAGATGACTCCATCTTATCTTCTTCTTATCTAGCGAAAGAATCATATTGATTCTGGAGCTGGCTTAATATCTTGCTGTCTATTAATCTGATTGATAATCTATGACTAATAGGAATATCTACAGCAGACTATTTAATTCTACACATGGTTCATATTGTAGACATAGAGTTTTTATGGATTTGAAGCATTTAGTTTTCCGTTTTTTGTATTTTCTGTATTTTTTTTATTTACCGCTATTATTATATGCTTAAAAACATACGGCTGCAGATGATTACTAATTTAATCACCAAATTTAATTTAAGCATTATTTGTTCAAAAATAAAAAGGCTTATGGAATAAATTTAGTTACGTGATCCATACAAACATCTCAAAGTGCTAATCCGCTGCAACTGGTTCATCAATTCGGCGAGCCGTTGTATATTTTCTTACTGAGCCACAAGTCAGATCGACATCTTCCCAACTCATAAGGCGGTTACACTCTTCAGGTGGACTTCTTCTTCTTCTTTGGTACAACAATCGCTGTCGGTCAAGGCCTGCCAGTACCCACTAGTGAAGTGAGCTTGGCTTTCAGTAACTTATTGTTACCGTAGCAGGATAGTCAGTCCTACGTATGGGAGGGCACGGTATATTCGGGGCTTGAACCCATGACGGGCATGTTGTTAAGTCGTACGAGTTGACGACTGTACCACCAGACCGGCCCAGGTGGACTTCATAATGATGAAATCCCTTTAAGTTGACCATTCTAGTACCTTTCTTAAGAACCCTGAATGTACAACATGTATTTGATAACATCGAAAAACAGCACAGCCAATATACTTATTGCAATTGAAACCTGATCTCTTCATATCAACTTCAGGTCGTCCGGTATCATTGTCGTGACATTATCAACCCATCGACTCTTGAATACTTCCCAAGAAACGAGGTAGCTTTCTCTAAAAGCTCCTCGGAAAAAAACCCGGCGTAACTTTTACAATTCATCATGTCAGAAATTTCACTACAGAATGTGTTATTTGCTATTGTCGCACGCAGTACCTCACACTAACAGTTTTCGCAGCTCGTGCCGAGTCCACACGCTGCCTGTCGAGAAATCCATAAAGCTTTGCTAATTAAACCTGCAGCGGTGTTGTTGTTGTTGTTATACTCGATTCGATCCAACTTTTTCCCAAGAACAGTGTGCGTAGTTAGCACGGGTGTTTTTTGTGTTATGAGTCGCGTCCTCACTGAAGCGTGTCACCTTGTTGCCTAGCAGTAGCGGGGAGCTTTTTACCAGCTTCAAATGCATCACACAATGGCCGAATATACGTGCAGTGCTTGGCTACACTCCTTCTGGAACCAGTTTTATTACAAACATGAACGTATCCTTCTTATACGTACAATATCTCCCTTCCTTTGTGGCCAGCATCGCAGCTCATTAGCTCCAATTCCACCATCGAAACGCTGGAACGACCGTCTCGCGCAATAGTAAATTCCGGTTGGTGTCATTCGTCGTGAAGCCACCACACACGGCCACTCCCACAGTCGACCGTTTTTTGTTGGAATTGGTTGGTACGACCACCTAGCCCTCCAACCACTCCCAACACACTCGGGTGTCTAATTTAATCCGTTCTGTCGCTCTCTTTTTCGAATCTCTGGCCGCGAATGTGTATTAGTCGTACGTATGTACGTCGCTTGTACACGTTCCTTAGCTCCGCACAATACCGTTCGAAACGGTCCGAACAGCCATTCAACGGGAGCTTCATTAAACTTTCTCCTTCTCCCCCCAAACCCCCCCCCCCCCGAATTTACCGCACGAGATTCCCGGGCTAACGGTTCTCCTCGCCATCGGTAACAGACCGCTCGCGAATACTCTCGAGTCGCTTCAACTCGACAAACTCGGGAACTGATTGTATCTGTGACAACACAACACAAATCTTGTTCGTACAGCTTTCCGCCGACTTCCCGAATCGTACGTAACATTCGTACGATTCCATCCGCCCCCTTGGTTGTCAGGATGAAGTGAATAAATATAAATGAAAAGACTTTTCTATTTCTTCAACTTTCGCTCCTACCCACGGCTCCCATGGCCTCTCCGTTGGCTCCAACTGGAGTCCAATTTCGGGAGCAAAAACCGGGCATCCGTCGTCATCGTCGAGAGCAACGATTGCTATGTGTGCGAACCCGGTGCTCCCCCACACATGTCCGCCGTCCCGCATCGCCAGGACAACCCGTTTGGCGAGAACGCTCTATTCAAATTCCAGCAGGTCCTCCCGTCACCCATCCCATCCCCCCATCGCCTTACTTCGTGGACACCTTTTTGGAGTAAGCTTTTTGGAAAGACATTCTTCTCGCATCCTACCCT
>AXCO02006237.1:0-16810 GCA_000473525.2 Anopheles melas | reverse complement strand
CTCTCTCTCTCACTCTCTCTCTCTCTCTCTCGATTTCACTGCCTCACTTTCAATCATTCATTCATTCATTATCTGTTTTCTAGCACCTTACTATTTAACGTTTTTCTTGTCCCATTTCCTCCTTCCCTTGCATCGCTCAATCCTCAATGGTATCCGATGTGGATGAAGTATTTTCCTTACCTGACGTTTCTGGACCTACCTGGGAGTTAGTGTCCTGCGTGTCTAACAGTGGTCGTGTTCCAGCCACCACAAAACCACCCTCACCGCTACTACTACTGCTGGTTACACCGATTCCCTGCGGTTCCTGCGATTCGATTGTTTTCTTTTGCAACTTACTAGCAGTTGGTGACTGCCGTCCAGTATCGCCATTGTCGCCTAACTTACGCCGCGCGGCTACTTCTTCAGCTGCTGTCAGTGTTTCGTCGACTGCGGGTTGACAGCCAGCACTGGTGCTGCTACTGCTAGCTACTGTGAGATCGTCACCTTGCTCCATACCTTCTGCAGCGCTGGAAGTCGACATAGCTGCTCCCATGGATACGGCGGTGGGGCTGGACTCGGGTTTAGTGGGCGGGTTGTTGCTGGTTGCATGGTTTTCGGGTGGTACTTTTCCACTCGTTGCTGGCTGCCGTTCGACCGTTTCATCGTGCTGCGGCTGCTGGTGGTGGGACTTAGCATTGTTGGGATCGTTCGCATTCTCACCTTCGTCATCGTCCAAACACTCAAATATTAGCTCAATATGGCTCTCAATGTCTTTCACCAAATTACGCAGGTACTGTTCCTGTTGCTTTTGCTGCTGTTGCTGGTTCAGGTTCTGCTCACTGGTGGTACTGGCGTCCAATGCCGTGGGTCCGATGATATCATTCTCACCCGCTGACTGTTCACCGGCCTTTTCTGCTTCCTTTTCTCCACCACCAGGTGACGACGGTTGTATTAGTTGCGTTGCTTCAGAAACCACTGCAGCCGTCTCGGGGACTGGGTTCTTCGACGAGGTCGGTTGATTTCGTGCCTCATTCGAGGAGCTTGGGCTTTCTGCTCCGATTGGCTGTTTTATCACTCCACCACCACTACCGCCAGCACCAACTGCAGCACCCACGGAAGGGGTGGGTTTATTTTGTACCGTTATTTCAATCGAGGGTGGTATGGTTTCCTTTAGTCGCGTAGCTTTGGCCAACGTCGCCTCGGACACGCTTGCCGCCGCTGCACCTGCTGCGGAATGTCCCGTCTCCGGTAGCACTTGGGCGGCAGACACATTCCCACCGGAGGATGGTGATCGCACAACCGGATGTATTGTTATGTGTGGCACTGTAACTTTCCGCTTTTTCGTTGGTACTTCTTCTAAAAATAAAATGAGCAGACACAAGCAATCGTTAGATTTTTCTCACTCCCGATGATGTCCCAGCAGCATCCTGCAGGTTGTTGTTGGCAATTTGCCTGCTTTGTAGGATCCACTTACCGTCACTGTAGATTTCATCCTTAAACTTTGTTAGCACGGCATGCAGCGAGTTCTGTAGCGCACCCTTGACAGAGCTTGGAATTCCCGTGCGCTGGCCAATAATGCGTATCGCCTGCAGATCGCCGCATATATCCTCCAGATTGTTCTTGTCCGGTAGCAGCTGACAGATGGATTCCAACAGGCGTGGCACCACAAGACGAGATTTTATCTAAAACACGCACACAAACACATTGTAAGCATCGATTCGGTCAGCAAAAGGATCGCGGTATTGCCGAGAGATTTACCTTTGGATAGTAGATTTCGATAAAATTCGCTATGATGGGATCATTGAGCGAAAGTCTTTCGTCTCTCAGTATGTTGTCGATGTAATCAATGAGCAGTGGATTCTTGATGAGCATATCAGCATATCTGCGACGGATTTCGATAGAGAAGGTGTTGGAGATGAATATCTACATCCTGCCCCATTCCTCCCCAGTTAGGCCTGCGAACTTACCGGTGTGTTGTTTTGTTGTTATAGATCCCAACCCAAAACTTTGCAAAGATGTTAAAGTGCAGCACTACGCCTTCGATTCCGGTCAACAGCGACAGGTGTACCAATGTTTCCGTAAAGTGGTTCGACGTAACCGCCACGCGGAACATTATGTCAAGAAATTCGTGGTACGGTCGATAGAACAATTCAAGTGCAAGATCAAAATCCTTGTCCAAACCCTGCAAAACAGAAACAAACAAATAACAGTAACATCTCTTCGTATCGCCACCGTTTCCTGAGGTAGGCAAAAATACTAACCTTTTCACAAATCTGTGACTGTGGAATGTTCATCTGCACCATTGCTTTCGGTGGACGGGGCGTATTTTTTGACACCGGTGGCCAGGCGGCTTTCATTCCACGTCGCGGAAAGTACGAACCGAGCGGCCCGATGGACGAGGCAGCAGCAGCAGCAGCTGCTGCAGCAGCTGATGCAGCGGCTGCATTGGCCGTCGCCGCCGCGCTACCGCTTCCGGCACTGTTTGCCTGATGAATTAGGTGATGCACGTGCGGTGCATGGCAGCTCGTTAGCAGCGGTACTAGCACCGTCGTAATGATGTCCGGCGGAGCACACTTAACCAGCTCCTTCAGCACCTCCAGCGCCAGGTTACGCATCTCGGGTGGATTGAATGTGTTGAGCAGCGTTGCCAATCGCCGGACGGCATCCGGCAGTCCCTTCATCAAGGCCGGCTGCGGACGCTTCTTCTGCTCGCGGCTACTTGCCCGCAGGGTATTGATCAGCAGTATTACCTCCGTCAGCAGTTCCTGCAGATCGCCGTACACGTGGCACGCAGTGGCCTCGTGGTACATCGAGTGCAGCGTGTGCAGCGCGTCGAAGCAAAGCGTTATGCCGCCGTTCAGCACCACGTACAGGCGGTCGTCATCGTTGTCTACGAGAATGCGCAGCGCCGCTATTAGCGTACCCCAGGACACCCGCGCATCCAGTCCATTCAGGTAGGCAGTTAACGTCGTCCGTCGGAAGATGGTCACATCGCGCTGTTCGGCCTCGCTCGCTTCTGGGTGTCGCTGGGCAAAGAGCGTCATCAGCCGGAAGAGCTCGTCGACGGCTAACGGGTATTGGGTCGGATGTGGCGTGATGTTTTTAAACGCCCATTGCAGGTTCTGGTGAGCGGCTAGCTGTCGGGTCAGCAGGCGGCTTTGCTGGCAGCACATTCGCAGCAAACCATAGTACACTGGTAACATTGCACGGTTGTAAGTCACTATTTCCGTATCGTCATGGTCAGCTCTACAAAATGAGGAAGATACGCGGCAATTAGACAGACAAATTGTGATGCCTTACTGAAAAACACTTCGTCAAAAAGTAATGCATGAACCTAACATATAATAACGGATCGTTTGTTGTATATTTTGTATCACTACTAAACGAACTGTCAAATTTGCCAGGTTTTTTTAGATTTCATAAAATGTTTAAAGAAATAAATTTCAAATGGGTTTGTTTGATTAGAAAAAAAAACTCTAAAGAGGTTATTTTCGTCACATAACGGGGGCAAGACATGCTTTTAGTACTCACAAAATGTAGTTAAATGCAATGTTCCTCGTAATGTCTGGACAGTTTGCTACGAGGCTCGCATTTTCTGGACAGTCAAGTGTGGCCTGATACCAGAACGCCAGCAACGCTTGCTTATTGTGATGTGCCGGTACAGCCGGTTCCGACAGTCTCGGGTGAAATAGGTCCCACAGTGCCCTCAAGTGTGGTCCAACCTGCAACGATGAACGGGAAAAGAAAGGACCAGACCATCATTAGTTCGCTGTTCGCTTTAGTGTTAACCATTTGAACCACTGCCATGAACGATACTGTACCATAAGCTTCTCCGTCTTGGATACCAAACAGTAAGTTAGAAGATTAAAATACGCGGTAAACTTGCTTGTGCCGTGCACGTTAATGTCGGTGTAGTTGCGCGCCGAACGAAGCAGTAGCAGCAGCATGTTCAGTATAGTGTGCAGAATAAGCTGGGCTTCGCAGGAGATTTCGCGATGCTGAAACACGTGCATCGATAGCTTGTGGTGCGATGTCGCTCGATAGTTGTTGCGGAAGCTTTGCGAAGGCACTAGAGATACCAGCAGATAAGCGGCAGCATTCCGGACCCGTGCGTTTCCGTGTGCCAGCAGGAACCGCTCCACCCAGCTGTCGGCCGACTGAAGGATCCAGTTGTGGACGATCTTGTTGCGTGGCGCCTGCACGGCCAGCCAGTCCAGGGCCGACTGCGGACAGTACTCGGCCGCATCCCAGACACGCTGCAGGACGAGCTGCGAGAAGCACGGTAGCCCCGACGGACCGCCGGAAGATTCCGTGAGCAGGGTAATAAGCTTGAAAAATGGCCCGCACAGCTCCGTGTGCTTCGTGACGGCGGTGAACAGCATGGCTATGATTTGGCTAGCGAGCCGCTCGTCACATCTACACAGTGCGTGGATAAGATGGCGCGTCTGCTGCGGGTTGATGTTGTCCTTGATTTGCTGATACAAGAACGGGAACCCTTTACCACCGGCGATCGCATTGTAGTCGCGGGCGGACAGGTGCAGCCGCAGATCCGGTCCTCTCGACCGTTCCACTAGCGATGCCACTAGCGCAATCATTTTGTCCAACGAGGCTGGCCGCGATTTGTCTACCGTTAGTGCTTCGTCCGAAGAATTTTCCTCATTGTCCGAATTGGCGTCCATCTGAAACGGCAATGCAGACAAACATGGGTAAACGTTATTCGGAACAGTCAAGGGCATATACATTCACATTCACTTACGCATTCCTGCCCTTTGTGACCAAGGTAAAAATCGGCCACACTTCGTATCACGTTAATGCGCAGCAAAAACAATGCCTCCTCTTCGCCCATTCGAGAAAACTCGTACAGCAAGCCGAAGAACTCGGACAGGTGTCGCGAATGTGCTTTTGCTCCGTGCTCCATCAACATGATGAGCGATTTGATGAAGCGCGTCACGCACGACACATTGCCGATTATTTCATTTCCGTCTAGGTCGGTTTCTGCCTTCAGATACAGACTACAGTGACTTTGTCTGGGGGAGATACAAAAAGAACTGCAGCGGTGTAGCAACTCTCCGGCACAACGCGTCAATTTACACTGATACACTACCTTAAACGCTGTATTACATGTATCACTAGTCGCTGGAACATCTGACGAACCATCTGATTTGGACATTGTATTAGCACCTGTACAGGCCACCAAGGTTCGGCCGACATATGGCTGAGAAACCATTCGCATGCTTCCTGGCTGGCGTTGAACTGTTTTGTTAGTAACTCTACCCATAACACCATCGTTGGCTGTTGATACAGATACAGGGAAAGGGAAAGCGAATAAGTAAGTAAAATGGGTTCCACAGAGAGGTGATGGTGATAACGTACCTTTTCCTTTGCGTGTATAAATGTTTCGATAAAAAACGACACTGACAGTTGAGCCGCGATGCACGTTATATCCGGTAGCGCCAGCAGATTTTGCGGTATCTGACCACAAATTTGCCACATGAAGCTAAAACAGAAAACATTAGCAAGCATAAATTACCATTGCACTAAAATTCAATGCTTTGTGTTGGTGCATTTAACACTCACTTAAAGTACGTGTGCTCGAAGATGTTGCGGTCCTGCAGGAAGTGCCGGTTATCCTGCCATATCCACTCCTCTAGCTCCTTAGATAGGGGCCGGCGGCGAAGACGTTTGTTCGAATGGTTGATGCGATTCACCATTACCAGCCCCGAACTACCGGAGCTTCCACTGCCCGAACTGCTGGAACAACCAGGTGAGCTTGAAGACTGCAGTACGGCGTGTGTTGCAACGGCGCTGAAGGACGATCCTGGCCCACCAGGCGTTGGTCCGACGACGGCTGCCATAGGCAGCGCGATGTTACCCCCCACGGTGGCCGTCAGAGCCGACAGGGATGATATCGATGAGTACGAGGATGGGGCCGGTTCCGGAACGACGCCATGTAGCATGGCTGACGGTGACGTTGCAGACGATGTCGATCCCTGGAAACCGATGACCGATGAGGCTGCTACTGCTGCTGGCCCTGGCCCACCCAGCACACCCATGCAGGACGATACCGGCGCCGTTGAGATGGATGATCCTGCCAACGGTGGCACGATTACCTGGTGTAAGGGCATGGACGTGGACACCGACGACGGTACACTTTGAGCACTTGGCACAGTGGTGGGAACTGTAATCGCTGTGGGAGCGGCTCCCGCTGAAGCAACGGAAGCGGTCGACGCGGTTGACGTTGGCGACAGTGAAGCAGTGCTGGCAAGGGATGCGGTCGTTGGCGTCGGACTGACCACTCTGGTGGATGTCACCTCCACTTCCTGCTGCTGCTGCTGCTGCTGCTGCTGTGATGATGTCGTTGATGGTATTCTAGCAGTGCTAGCGTGCTTAGTATCTATATCACATTTACTTAGATTATTACTTTGTTTAGCTACTTCACTAGGTTGTTGGATGAATTGTTCAGTCTCTTGATCACGTTCGTTTCTTGCTGATGCCGGACCTTGACCCACTGCTGTAGCATAGACAGGCTGATGACAATCCTTCGATGGCCCCGGGTTCGATGGCAACGTGTCTTGCGCTAGGGCAGCTTTGCTATTGGTATTCGATGCCGCTTTAAAAGAGGGTCCACCACTAGTAGCTGCAGTCGACGTTGGCAGAGGCGAGGCCGCCGAAAACGACGCTTGCGACATGGAAAATGGAGTCGAACTGAAGGAAGAACCTTGGGACGGAACGGTGACTTTTCTGTTCGAGAAATGGCCACCGTCCGATAGCTCTGGCGTTGGGTCTTGCTGCTTGCTGGAACTTCCCCTTTCCGACACGCCAGCGGATTTGATCGGGTTTTTAGTGGGAGACCGTCCAGCACTGCCAGTAGTTGCATTATTTAAAGTTCTTTTATCGCTATCGACACTGCTATTTGATGCAGTAGAGGATCGTTTCTCTGCCGAAAGTGCAGTCGTGGCGGTGTTCGAGGCTTGCTGTTCTTCTGCCTGGTCACGCTGCACGTTTTTGCCCTTGTTCGAACGCCATTCGTAGAACAGCATGTACGCGGAGTTCGTTTTCTCGAAGCTAAAATCCAAGTATTTTTCCGCCACCGAGTCGTACGTTTTACTCTGCAATTGAAAATGCACAAGGTAAGGAAAACACCAGACAGTTTAGTTACAACCATAGTGTGATGGGTGAGACATATGTTTCTCGTACCGATCCGGAACACTTACCGTCATTTCTCCACCAAAACACTCAGCCGCAATTTGCGATGGATCGAACAACTTCACTTCGGCATCGTTGAAGAGGAACCAGCGTTCCTGGTGGTTCGGATCGCCGTCCTCGTTGCGCTCCTTGATAAAGCTGTAGTAATGCCCACCGTCCGCATTGCCTGTGTGAACCGTTACGCCGACAAGATCGTACTCGTAGTGCTCATTGAAGTCTTCCGACTCTTCCTCGTCCATCGTTTGCTGCTGGCGCTGCAGGTCTCCATTGCTGCTGTCGCTAAGGTTACCGTTCGATGAATCATTCTTCCTATCATCGGCACCATCCTTCTCGTCCGAGCTAGCATTTTTCATCTCAACGTCTTCGCTCTCTTGCTGCTTCTCTACTACCGGTGCGGGGCCGTTCGTTTTATTACCACCGTTGCCACACTCACTACCTGTGCTCATCAAGCCGGTGCTGGTGGTGCTGCTGGCACTGCTGCTACTATTATCGTCCAGCCCGGACGTACCGGCAGGGTTCACCTCTCCCGTGGCGGACGATTCGCTTACGTTGCGCGAGTGTGAACGGCGCATCTGCGATTTTCGCTTCTCCTCCTGGTAGTGGTGCGGCATTAGCGTTTTCTCCACATAGCCCGACATGTCCAGCCGCATCGGGAAGGAAAAGTGCGTGTTTACCTTTTCCTTCAGCATCGTGACCATGTTGAACGTGTAGCGCATCGTGTTGAAGCACAGAATCTGGGGTAGCTTCTTGAAGCAGGCACGCTTTTCGGCGCGCACCTTCTTGCCGCACTGCGAACAGGTGTACATGTTGTCACCCTCGAGCGTATCCTTGACCGTAACTTCGTCGAGCGATTCGTGCAAATTGCGCATATCTGCCACCTGGCAACGGACGGTGTAAAATTCTTCCAGCGTTCTACTCACATGCCCACAGTCCTGAAAATGAAACAATAGAGAGGGAAATATTATTACGGGATGCTTCAAAATTATCGACCCAAAACAAAGATTGATCCTTGCTGCGCCACTCGTAGTTTGGGCAATCTTTTGTTTTGGTCAACAATTTCCTAGTCAAACATGCGGTGGAAGCACATCTCAATGCACGCCCTTACAGCGCCATTGAGATGAGTCACTGTCTCACGGTGCTGTGCGGGCGCTAAAACTCACTAAGGACACAACATTATTGCTGATGACACCGCAAAAGATGCGTTTGACCAGATTCTTCAAGTCCGGCGTCATCTCCTCCAGCTTCGATACGAGATCGATGAAGAACTCTGCCATATCCTTCTGCTCGCCCGTGTTCAGCGGCTGATGGTCCATCTGATACACCCGGCAGAACGATCGCGGACAGTACGCCTTGCGTTCCGACTCCATCAGGTAGGCGAACATGCGCTGCAGCTCGCACAGGGTAGCCTTATGCTTCTGCGGTGCGTCGGTCGAAATCGACAGGATGGCATCCCGTGTCTGGGGCGTCATGAAGAGATGCTGAATGCACGACGCCATGTAGCAGGTGGCGCCGAGGTTCGTCAAACCGACGTAGCCACACTCCGAGCGTCCCTCGTCCTGCGGCCAGTAGTCCCACGGGTACGGCGAGTGCGGACCGGCACGGTGCTGCTGCATCAACTTGCCGTGCAGTAGTAGATAATTTTTCGGCGCATTGCGACACATCTCCACCAGCAAATCGTAGGCCGCCGCCCGTGCAGCGTGGCTCTTACACTTTGGCTTTTCCCGGTCCTCCGGCGAGGGCAGCTCGAACAGGCAGCAGAACACGCTAATCATGAACTCCTGCCCGACTAGGCTGTACTTGAACGCAGGATCGAACTTTAGCAGGTTGGCCATCAGATTAAGTAGCCCGAACAGTCCATCGTCGGGGCTGCCGTGCCGGCTCTCCAGATAATCGCGCTCGAGAATGCTGCGCGCCACCTGCTGACACATATCGTCCAGTCCAATCGCATCGCGCGACTGCAGCTCATCGCCCGCCGAGTGGCCAGCATTGCCTCGCAAAAGCTCGGGCGAGAGTGCGTCTACCAGTCGGCACAGCAGCCAGAAATAGTCTCGGCAAGCCGGACCGTACGGTTCCTTTGTTTCGTCTCCCGCCGACAGGAGCGCGCCGTAGATACCGCCGCCCGGTCCACCGGTCAGCGCTTGTGGTTTCATGTTTTCTGCCAGCGGCAACAGTGCCACCAGTTTCGAAAGCAGCGGCGCCATCAGCTCGTAGTACGTTTGCGCATTGCCCAGGCAGAGCCGGTAAAGTGCAGCGCAAGCCTCCCGCCGTACTGCCGGCTCGGGATCGTCCAATATCAAGCGCTGCAGCCAGAGCGAGTTTGCCTCGATGGTCCAGAGCAGCCGGCGCACCTCCTTGCACGAGTGCGCATAGCAGACGAGCAGATTCATCGCGTAATGTATGACCTGCGGCCGACCGAACAGGCCCGTCTTGAACAGGTTGGGATTGACCGGAAGCGATTCCTCGTTCAGGATCGACGCAATGCGCTCGAGCGTTGGCCGCGGTTCGAACAGGGCAAGTGTTTCGCGATTTAGCGGTGGAATCAAAATCGCATTCCCTTCCGCTTCGGTGGCCTTCAGCTCGTCCATGCCCAGCAGACACATGATGCGCAGCAACGAAGCCAGACAGTCGTGCCGCCACTCGTTCAATTCGCTTTCGTCCGATCCGTCGGTAGACTTTTGCAGCACACCGGAGAGGAAGATGCGATACAAGTGGGCCAACCCACCGCAACGCATAAACTCATCGCTCCACTCGACTACGCGCGACGAACTGGCGCAGGATTCGTTCCGATCGGCTTCCGCGTCTCGGTTGTGCTCAGACTTTTTCGGTTCATCCACCTGCACGGGGTCTTGCTGAGCGTTTCCTGTATTCGGCCCTTCTGGCTCACATTCAATCGATTGCTGCGTTTCACCTGTTCGTTGCTCTTCTAGTTTGCTCGTAGCCCCGTCGCAGTTCGGTGTGTTTTCCTTATTTTCCGCACTCTCGTCCGCTCTGTCCTTGGCCAGTACGGCCGAGCGTTCGTCTTCACTACACAATGGCGTTGGTTTCACTACACCCGGCCCTGGTGAGGTGGGTGCAAAATCCACCCGTTTGCCGCCCTTCGATGGCGATCGATTGCTGGTTGCTGCGGCAACGGACGTTTCCTGCCTTGGGGTACCACTTTGCTGTTGCATTTTCAGCGACTTGGAAGAGGAAATCTTCAGCTTCAGTTGATTCTTTACCAACAGCGTTTTGGAGCTTGTCCCGGCCACTCCCACCGAGGCACGATTGTTACCACCCTCGGTGAATGGAACCTGCTTTAAGTGCATCACGCCACCGGCACCGCTGCCACAACAATTGCCCACAAACTTCGATTTACACAGGCTCTCCACAATGTGCAGGGCGTACATGAACTTTTGCAGGTTGTACGGATCAAGAATTTCCTCCAGCGTGTAACAACCACCTAGTAGGGGATCTGATTCCTTGGTAGAGCATTCGGCGCTTTCGTCACCTCTGTGCTGTGGTAACTTCGCTTCGCCCAACTCCTCCTCGCACTGTTCGTCCGTTTTCGGCCGAGCTGCACATTTGAAGGACAGATTTTTCAGCGTGCTGAAAAAGGAAGGACACGTGGGCAGCATCGCGAGTATGTCCCAGACGCGACGCGACAGCAACTGTGCCTTGGTGTTGGGCTGGCAGCGCTCTCCCGTGGTGCTGATTTTCATGTCGCCCAGCGTTTGCATTAAGCGGAACAGCTGCTCAAAGTACGGTGGCTTTAGCAGCAGCAACGTCGGCAGACAGTCCTTCGGGGGCGGTGGCTGCATGGAAGGATTTTCGCTCTGCTCACGCCTTCGGCCACTGCGTCCGCCGAGCGACACGTACACCATCTGATTATCTTTAAAACCCACGTCCGCCAGGCTGCGCTCATCGTACTCGGACGTGATCTCCTGACCCTGCGTGATGATTCTCAGCGGCCCATCGTTCAGCAGCAGCCCGAGCACCGGGGCCGGGCTGCCACCACCTGCACTGTGCTGCTCGCCCCCACTGCCTGGAGTGTTGGTGTTGCTGGCAGGGGCTGTTTTCGCCTGCGGGGCAGCTTGATACTTTTCCCACCATTTGGCAATTTCCGCCTTCAGGTCGGCCACCAGATCGCTCGCGTGCATGTTGAGAAACGATTTGTCCGGCACGCCGGCCGGCTGCAGCACAATTCTAATCGGCGGTCCGGGGCCCTCCGTGCGCAGGGCACTGTGTGCCCCTATGTCTTTGCCTTCGAGGGCCCAGCGACGCAAATGGTACGCGTATCGTCGCCGGAATGTGTCGAGATGCGTGTTGAGCAGCATCAGCGCACGCTGCACGCACATCAGCGCATACTCGGTGGCCGGCCCGTTGTTGTCCGAATGTTGATTCAGCTCCTCGACCGCCTGCGACAAATGGTTCATACACTGTGCCACAAACTGGTGCTCGTACTTCAGCTGCTTCTCCATGTAGTAAGTGTTGATGTACTGGATGGCCGACAGCGACACGTCAGTGTTGGTTGCCCGCAAAGCTATCTTCCACAGGTGCTCCATGCCGACCGTGTCCGTTTCACGATCGCGCTCGCCACCGTCAACCGGTTGGCCGAAAATCTCCTCCCGACCGAGGGTGAACAGCTGTTGAAACAGGCCCAACGCAACCATCGAAATGCCTTCCGGTTTCAGCTCCGACAGGCGCTTCAGATACAGATGCTGTATTGCGTTTAATCCGAGCGCATGGGTGTCGCCGCCCTTCACCTGGGCCTGCAGCCAGGAAAACAGACAATCGCTGCACTCTGGATCGTTGGCCAGACAGGCCCACAGGCTGTCCACCTGGTTCAGCGTCAGGCGAAAACTTCTCGGCGAACCGACGTCACTAAAGACGGACGTGAGGAACTGCAGCCGCACCTGGATCTGGGTTACGTGCGAATAAAGCAGTCCGCACTGTCCGGTGCCGTCGGACGGTGGTAGTACTACACTGGCTGCGCCTGCACTGTTTCGAAACGTTGACGTGTAGTGTTTCAAATTGTTGAAGAAATGAAACATCATGCGATGCTGTCGTTCCGACCACAGCACCACCTGGTGCGTGGTCACGTCGCGGAACTGCTGGAACGATGCAAACAGCTTGGGCAGCAACTTTAAGCTCGTCACCACGCTCCGATTTTCGGCCAGATTTTGCAGACAGCCTTCGATGAACCGCGTGCGAATGTGCTTGTCCGTGTGGAAGCAAAGCAACGTGCCGAGAACTTTCTCCGCCTCCAGTGCGATCGATTCGCCCAGCTGTCCCTGCGCGCCGTTCGAGACAAATTACAGCATTAGAGCATTTGTTCAAGGAAAACATATCGGATCGAAGGAAAACAAACTTGTACTTACAATCTTATCATCCTGAAGCAGATCCCACAGCAATGTATTGCCCGGAAGGCACACATCGGGGAAGCGGTAGGGCGTACCGATCATCATCGTACCAACGGGACCGGCCGAAGCGGCAGCCGCTGCTGTTGCCTGCAGAATGTCTTTCGTCTTCGTGGATCCCCCTTTCCCCATCTTTATCGCTCCATTGTTTGCCCCCATTCGATGCATTCCGGGCGAATGCTGATGGGGCAAATGTTTCATCATGCCCATTCCGGCAGCGCCAGCGCGTAACGGCGACGGGCCGGCCACCGTCCCAATCGAGCGCGGTCTCGAGATGGGAAATCCTTGGTGCAGCGATTCGGCACGTGCCGCCAACTGTGCCAACTCCTCCTCGCACGGTGAGTCTTCGTCGTCAAAGTCGGCCATGTTCTTTTCCGACTTGTTGCTCATCGGCGACGAACAGCTGCCATCGTGGTCGGCCGCATCCGCCGCATTCAGGAAGTTGATCAGCCGACCCTCCCCCATGGCGCCCATGAAACTGGATACATCATCGCCGAGCGATGCGACCCCTGCCGCGCCCATCAGGCTGTTACCGGCACGGGCAACTAGCTGCTGCTCCCTTTCGCTCATACCAACGATGCCTGGACCGAGCGGGCCACCATGGTGATGGTGGTGATGATGGTGATGCTGCTGCGCCTGCTGTTGCTGCTGTTGCTGCTGCTGCTGCTGCTGCTGCTGTTGAATGTGGCGCAACACGGATGTCTGCAGGTTGTTATCACTACAGTCGCTGTCCGGTAGCATCGCAGCGAGTAGATCACTATCCTCCACGTCCGATACGCTTTCGTGCAGCTCTTGCAACTCTTTGCGTGTGAGTCCGCTTATTTTGCGACGTTTTTTGCGCAGCTTTTTGCGCATTAAAAACGCCTCATCCATATCGATGCCATCGTCACTACTCGTACCTTCCTCGTTGAACGTGTTGATCGAGCGTGTCATTAGAGGAATTCTTCTGTAACCAAATCGTAATTGTTCGTTTTAATTGTGTGCGCTTTGTTCACAACAAGTAACTGCGTGGACTTACATTTTCTCCTTATTTCTCTGCACATTGTAAATATCTGGTTCTACCTTGATGCTGTCTGTAAAGTTTAATTTTAAAGGGATCCAAATTAACCCAAACGCAATCAAAATAGTTTCCCGCCCAAGAGACTTACCATCCGTAGTTTCATCACAACAAATTTTATGGCGCGCCTGCTTGCAAGGAGGAGCCCCATTGTCGGATTCTCCCTCGCGGTCCGGAACCATGCCCAGAATCGGTCCGGGCGGTTTATGGCCACCGGCTACCACCACCGGCACCACCGATGATGGCACGTCCGGATCGGAACTGTCATCCTCGGGATGCTCGTCCTCGCTGTTGGTGCCATCGACGCTAACGCTGTTCTCCGAGCTGGATGGCAGCTCATTATAATCCCCGCGGCCCGTCGCAATATCATTTATGGTGTTGCCAGCCGACTTGCTCATATCGATGAGCGTTTGCCGCGAGCAGTCCCGCATCCATATTAGCTTCGTCAGTGCGGACGTAATGTAGATACTCTGCTCCGTATGCTCCTTCGGGTCCAGCCGGCACAGCAGCGAGTACAGGTGAGTCGCCGGTGTTGGTGCGAGGTTCTTCACCAACGAGGGCAAGATGTCGTAGATCGTCTTCGAACAATGCTTCAGCTGGGCCGCCTGCCACATCAGCGTAATGTGCTCCTCGGTGATCTGATTTTCGACCGCTAGAAAGTTCAACACGATGTGCGACTGCTTGATAACCTCCACGTGCAGGTTCGGTCCGAACAGGTGCGAGATGATCTGGTTCTCGGACAGCCAGTTGGCCAGCTTCAGCCCGACTGCCTCCACCTCGGTCACGGTTTCCGAGGTGCAGATGTCGTTGAACATGTTGATGTGCGCGTTGATCTGCGCCATGCCCGCCAGGCGCATCGTCAGCGTGGAGGAGGTGAAGTACTTGAACGCTAGCGCCAGCCCCTCCGTGTCGAACGTAATTTGCGAATCGAACGGATCCTTGATGGCGGTCCACATGAAGTCGGCCATCGATTTTGTGGCCGGCGACCGGAGGTCCTGATCGGACAGCCGGCACATGTACTGCAGCACCTTCACGCGCAACGGGATGAACAGCTGCATGGTGGAGCGGTAGTTGATCCACAGCTTGATGTTGGAGCTCGTGGCCGTGATGGCATGGGCCGTCGAGACGGGCAGTCCGGGCTGGTCAAAGCAGTGCATCATTGCCTCAAAGCCGCCGTAGTTGCAGAACAGCGAAACGTTGCGCAGCAGGAAAGCCGAAATTTCGGTCTCATGCAAATCGCAGAACAGGCTGAGCGATTGCACCTCCTGTGGAGAAACGTCCTCCAGGCGCGTGTGAACACTATGCTTGTACGCGACGTACAGGGGGAAATTTAGCAGGAACACCTTCGACACCAGAATCAGCAGCTTCTCCACGTCCAGCAGTGTCCACTGTTCGTCCATTGTGTGTTGGTTGCTCGTAACCGCGGACTGCTGCCTTTCGGCATGTCTTCCGTCATCAGTGAACGCATGCTTCGATCCAGCAGCCGCCTCGCCAGCACCACTATGCTCTGCCTCCTTGGCTGTGACATCCGCCTGGCCACAGTCGGCGCTGTCCATTGGAGACTTACAGGTTGGTGCCTGACCATCGGTTCCCGTCTTTTCGTTTCCATCCTCGGCTGTTGTATTGCTGCCACCCGGGTCCGATGCACCCGACGTCTCCGACACATTCGCAGCACCGGGCAGCGTCTGTCCCGTTCCGGTCGCACTCGCCGATGCCTGCAGCTGGTTTTGTGCCAACAGCTTGCGAATGTGTTTCAGCTGGTGCACGGTAAAACAGATTATACCCTGCAGCACCAGGTTGAACCGCTCGAAGTTTTTCACATCCCGATAGCAGCACATACACTGCCTGTTCGGCCACGTTTGGATGTAGTTGAGGACGATTTCCACCTCGCGCTTCTGCAGGAACACCGGTTGATCGGTATCATTGCTGCCGTGCAATCTGGACTCGTCTAGAAAATGGGAAGAGAGCGAGAGCAAAACAAGAAGGTGAGACACACGCATCGGCCAGGAAAGCGTTGCAGACAACATGTTGTCTCAGCGCCTCGTTGTTTGGCTGGGTACGACAATGGTGTTGGCCACCAACACCGACAACGGCCCCAAGCTGTCAACTGAGTGTGTCGAGCCAGCCAGCGTACAGCGTGCACGGTACTTACACGAAACAAGAAGATTCAGAAATCCGGAGCAAACATCGCACATTTTCGCAGTCCCTTGTTTTCCCCGCACGGAGGCTTGTTGCTAGCGTGTACTGTTTCTCCACCGATGGGCACCATCCGAGAGGGCTGCGGGTCGGTTCTGTTGGCCACAATGTTCGCCAATTGCAACGTAATATGAAATATTTTTTCACTCTACACTAACTCTCTTGCTGTTCGGCAGGAGTTCTTTCACCACTTTCTTTCTTCCTATTTGCTGCTGTCATTCCCTGTCAAACTCTTGTTTCTTTCATCGCCGTTGTCTTCGTTGCCGCTTTGTACCGCTCGCTGCTGATGCCTGCCTGTTCCTGCCTTCCGCTGCGCTACCCTCTTCCTAACGACGACGACGACGTCGAAGATCACTATGTTGCAGGTTCCGCAAAGTCTGCTGGCGAGCGAAACGTTCGCAAATACTACCACAAATGTACGCACATGCACCGGCACTAGCACCAAGCTAGGGCAACCAAGATCCGACGGTTCATTCAAACACGCACCGGAGAAAACATTTCTCACTCTACTTGCAGTGGGCAAGACATTTTCCGTTCAAACCTTTTTTTTCCAGCCCGTGAGTCTTATTCTTCTGCTAGAACTGTGCTGTTGTACGCTCTTCCTGTTACTTTCGTGCACATGGTGTACTCGCTTTCATTGGTGTATCGCTATCTCTTCTACGCCTCCTAACGGGATATGGTGAACTTCTTGGAATTTGTTGCGCTGTTGTCTTCTTCCGACTATCTGCCTGTCTCAAATCAAACGTCAAATCGGTTGCATGTTCGAATGTTGCTGTTTTCATTTTCAAACATGTTCGTTGTTTCATTTAGTTACCCTCATGCTGATGCATAAAAAGTAGTAGTTTGAAAATCACTTTGATTTAGAATTCATTTTAACCCTGAAAATCTAGGTATAGTATAATGATACAAACTAAACTCGAAGAAACAAATCCTAAAATCCCAAACATTGGTTTGACATTTCGAAAACGAGGTTTGA